>JAHKKF010472599.1:0-13337 GCA_019740295.1 Labeo calbasu
GTTTATTATAAGAAGCACACATGTAAAAGGCTGTCAATCATTTGAACATATACTTGTTTAATAAGTGACACTTAGCCTGCATTTTAAATTCTTTATTTAAACGTGGCAACATTTTTTACAAACCTTTTAAAACTTTATTTGAATATGGCAACAATTACAACAATATTTCTATGAATAAATGTCTGACAGAGACTCCTCCCCTATCAGCCAATCACTGTGTGCATGGTTAGTGAGCATGCTGACATCATCCATAGTAACGAGGTCAACCCCACCCTTACTCTTAGCTTAAGACTTCTCTCTATTCCTTAGTAACAGTTTTTCTCAGCAGCTTTGTTAATAGGTTTTAAGGGAAAACTCTTAGCTAAAACCTTTTACTGCTGTTTAGGAGAACTCTTAGTGGTAAGATAAAATGTTTTGTGAATACAGGTCCTGATCTCTTCCTGTTGTTTTTTGTCGTTTTTTCTTCCTTTTTGAGTAAAGAAAATGCTGTACATGTATTATTATTAAAGCAAAATTCAAATAGCTAAAAATGCTAATTTATGAAGTCTTGTATTTTTATTATTAAGATTTATTAAGGTTATTTTTATAATCTTTATTATTATATTACAATTTGTATGTATTTGCTTGTATGTCACCTGTTATGGCTGCTGTCACAATCACCAGCTGGAATGCCCTGGACATCCACCAGAGGGCGCTCCTAACTACTCCATTGCCATTCTATCCTGGACTCCATTTCCCACAATTCTTTGCCCAGTCTTGCAAAATTAGTTTCCCCCTTGTTAGTTTCCAGTGTTTAATTAGCTCCTCCCTTGTTACCTTGTTATCCTGTTTGTCTCTCCTTTATTATAGAATAATATAGAGAATAAAGTTGCATTTGGATCTTTATTGTACAAGCCTCAGAGCAGTGCTTTATGACAACTGCATTCCTGTCAACCACAGCTGCACATCTCCCGTGGTTTCAGCAGATTCAGCTGCTGCACTCTTTTTTCTTGTTCTTCTTTTTTAAATTTTTTTATTTATTTATTTATTTTTTTTTGAAAGGTGGTCTTTTAGGGCAACAATAGCTCTATGTACATGCTATACTGTCCTTTAAACACACATAAAAAGTACAAAAGCATCATAAAATATCAACAAATCACACCAAGCTGATGAGAATGAAGTGGCTTTAACCACTGTCTGTCTCTCTCTGTTCTGGGATTGATTGCCTACAGACAGACGATTCGCTTCAGATCGATTAATCAATATTGTGTGATCATAATTTCCACCTTCTGATGGCGGAAAATCTTTCTCTGTACTTAACTATGAAACATGAAGCTAAGAAATATACGACTGTACATGATTTACACAAAAACATCAGTAAAATGTCATACTGTAAAGTGTAGTTTTCACTCTGAAATAGAATATGGCTGCTTGCTGACATTCTGAAAAGCCATACATTGAGCAGGACACCTGGACATTGGTTTCTGTATGGAGGGAAAAAATACATTCTTGCAGTATTTTCATTTTTATGGCTCAGAAGAAATGCATAAATAGCAAGCTAAGCAGTAAAACACAGAAAACAAACAAACAAACAAATACATAAAGAGCCCAAAAGTAGTGGAACAGCTTAATAGACTTTAAGTAAGTGAACCTGTTTTAAAGCACATCTCTCTGGAGGCGGATTTTTCTATACAACCCTTCCACAGACTCCATAAGCGTGCTCACGATTATGTGCAGGAACGCCAGGCGCGTTCTCGCGCAAAAATGTAATGCGCAGCCACCTCTGGTCACAGATTGCCCTTGCTCACCGATTCTTAGATTTTGGTAGAGCAGGTAAGTTTTTATTTTAATTTTCTTTGTTTTGTGGAGCTCAGCAGTGTGTCAGTTTTCTGTGTTTGTTGGTGTCGCGTTACACATTTTGAATATCCTTAAATAGACGCTGCAGATCACATGTTTGCTGTAATGTATACAATATTCTTCAGCAATTCAGTCTCTTTTCGTTAGGGTTTGTAAATAAATATTCGTTAGACAGCTAGTCTAAATGAAATTAATAATGTTAACAGTTAAATTAACAGTTTAATGGTTTTATTCATCACGCATAGGTTTTTGTATACAGTTGTTTTGAAATTCGCGTGTTGTTTATTACCATAAACAGATTGTCTTATTGTAAATTTGCGCACTAACGGTAACTTTATTTATAAGGTTACCTTTGTAAAGGATTTACAGAGGTGTTAATTAATGACTGGTAACTCAATTAAAAGGCATTATAAATTATTGATAATTGCACTTATAACTTCCTGAATAAAAGGGTGACTTTAATGCGATACCTGCCAAATAGTGAGCCATTTTAACTCATGTTAATAAATTCCTACTTATTTCACTCAAAACCACATTCCTGTTTTAGCAAACGTGGCAACAGAAATGAACGGTGTTGTATTTGCCGTTTTCTCCCTATATCTCATGACTCGTCTTAACCACGATGTTTCGCCAAAAGGTTGTGATGCCTATCCACGGCAATGTATACCACCTTCTAGTTTATTAATTAAATTACACATACTAAAAAAAAAACAAAAAAAAAAAGCACGAGCTATTAAAAATAAACAAAAAATAAATTCAAGTATTAGTAATATGCATTTTATATGTATATTCTATTACATTATATTGTATTTAGATTTTACATCAGTAAACACAACTTTGCACTTGAAGAAAAGTATTGTTATTATTTATTTATTTATTATTTTATTATTATTATTATTATTATTATTATTATTATTATTATTACTTTTATTTTTTGGGGGGGGGGGGGAATTATATTGTAAATACAAGCTAAATTCAGTCACTTAAATAATTACTGTTTTATCTAATTGTTTTGTAATAATCATTGAATCGATGACAAATGTATTGTTGATAAACATTAACATATTAATAAACAGTCAATACTAGTCATTTATAAGGTGAGTTAAAAATGGCTTGGTATTTGGCAAATATTGTATTAAAGTCACCCTTTTTTTCATGAAGGAAAGGAAAGGAAGGAAAGGAGGTGGCTTGTGGCCAAGTATACTCATCCAAGTGCACACACACAGCAGTGAGCAGTGAACAAACACACACGCACACACACACACACACACACACACACACACACAGCTGCAGTTGGGGGTTGAGTGGTATTGAGGGTGGAGAGAGTGCTGGGTATTCACTCCCCCTACCTACAATCCCTCCTGGACCTGAGACTCGAACCCACAACCTTTGGGCTACAAGTCCGACATGGTCCCCATGATCAATGATTTAAAATGATTAATATTTATAATACATTAATTTATAAACCCTTAATGTAAAGTTTTGTTTTTTTTTCCCCTGGTAAAAGAAATACGTAATTAAACAAGAAAGTCAAAATATTAAATGTCATGGATGAATATTTACTGAGTAAATTTTGTAGCGGGGGTCAAGATTGCAATTTTCACCTGAGATTGGAGCCAAATTACAAGGGGGTAAAAAATGTTAGTATCATTATATTACTTTTACACAGAGATTGGTAGGTCTATTAGAAAAATCGGTTGACTTGAGTGACTATAGTAGTCTAGTACATTTGCTGCATGGGGACAGAGCTTGGTTCTTAAAACACTTTTCTATTGACATTTGTTCCTTATAATTAATTTCCATATTACTAAATTGTACAAATCTTCAGTGGTCAAAACCCAAATGTCGGTCACTTACACACAACTGGTCTGAGTGCCAAAATATTAAATTTCCAAAGTTTGCATGGCTGTAATTCTGGAAGTATTAAAGATATCTTAATATCGTTTAAAGTCTCATTTTTAGAGTCAGTCCTAGAGATATGGGGTTCACAATGTGGTTCCATGTCCAAACTGTAGAATTTTGTCCATTTCAGTTGTTATAAACCAAATGTGGGTCAATTTGCATACAGCTGATACTTAATTTATTTAAAGAAGAATGTATGAAGAACAATAATACCGAAACTAGAAATGTAGCTTCTCTCTATCAAAACATTCCTGTTTTGTTGCACTCCATCTGCTTGAAGTTTAGCATTCTTTGAAGATTGTAAAAGATTAGCGGAGACTCGCATTAAGGAGGATAATCCACTCCTGACAACAAAATCGAAATATTTTCTTTGGATTTCGAACATGTACACATGGAGAATATACCTGTCAAATGTAAGTTATGCACTGAGGAAAACACCACGTATGAAATACATTAAACAGTGTCACACTCATTGGTCTGTCTTTTCGTTCTTTGTGCCGGTTCATTTGTTGTCATTGTTACTCGTTATTTTCAGGTGTGCTTGTCTCACTATAATGCAGGGGTCACCAGACCCGGTCCTGAAGGGTCGGTGTCCTGCAGAGTTTAGCTTCAACCTTACTCAAACACACCTGAACCAGCTAATCAAGGTCTTACTAGGTATACTTGAAACTTACAGGCAGGTGTGTTGAGGAAAGTTGGAGGTAAACTCTGCAGGACACCGGCCCTCCAGGAACAGGTTTGGTGACCCCTGCTATAATGTGTTTTAAGTTCTGTTCTGTGTCCGTTCAGTTGTCAAGTGTTGTCTTTGCTTTGGTTGTGTTGGTTTGCCTGTGTGGATTATTTAAGGACTGTTGTCTTTCATCTTCTTCGTTGTGCGTTTGTTGTACCACAGAACCGTGACACCAGTGCTTGAAGTGGGCCGGTACGCACCCATATGCAGTTATATATGTTATAGCCTTTTTGTACCAGCACTTTTTCGTGCGTACCTGCACTTCTGACATGTTGCTGGTCGGTTTGTGGGTGTTTAGAAATGACACTATATAAATCACACTACCACAGTTCCTGGAGGGCCGCAGCCCTTCAGAGTTTTGTTCCAACCTTGCTCCCACGCATACTATACAGTTTTCAATTAACCTGAAGGACTTGATTAGTTGGATCAGGTGTGTTTAATTAGGATCTAAACTCTGCAAAGCTGCGGCCCTCCAGGACCGGAGTCTGACACCCCTGCACTACCAGGAGGGATCTGCTCTCATCTCGGCAAATCACGTGAACACATGCAAGCGGAGTCGGTCTACCTCATGAAAGCGCGTATCGCTTTTCTGTTTCTGTTTGGTGTGGGGTACTATTTATACACAGAAACTGACTCTGGCGTATGACAAACAGAAACAGAAAATTGTGCTACTGAAACACATTTTCATGAGACCAGGCACACCGTAAACTCCAGAAAGATCCAGTAAGCGAAAGTTCAAAACACCACTAATGCCGAGAATAGTGACTTGCGTCCAGATGCCGGTAAATTATTCTTTATAGCATGTATTTGGCTTCAAAGCAGGAGTGTAATGTACGCTGGCTGAAGGTGTTTTAGATTATGCAGTGGTCAGAGGGTTAGTGTTTCTGAATATATATCCTGATAGCACACGTACATCACAGTGACGTCTATTTGAAGTCTGCATTTACATCTGGAAGATGTATTTTAAGTGTTTGCTCATCTGCAATACGTTTATACGTTAATTATTAATTGATGGATTGTGGCACTATGCTGTACATACACTGTGAATTATAAAAAGTAAAGTGACAGTCAGGTTATGCTTATTTGTACTGAAAATGTTTATTTAATTATCGATTGATTGATACTAATTCCATCATTGTATTTGGGTTTCATGTGTCCTTACTTTGTGTTGCGTTTCCCCTTTTATGCTGAATTTACACAGGGGTTCGTACCACTCCTCGTACAAACATTACTGAAATTAATTCAGATATAGAATCTTACGAACAAACTACTGAGAGCAAGTTGATGTTGACCATTTCAGTGTATTTTTGGCACTCAGACGGGTATGTTCAGTGTCATTCTTTTGATAGAGGGAATCAAGCTACATTTCTAGTCAACATTATTTATTCTTCAGACATTCCCCTTTGAATAAGTACCATTTAAATATCAGCTGTGTGCAAAGTCACAACCATTTAAAGTTTCTATAATATATGTGTTAATGAGAACCTAAAATCATACTGAGATATCTTTAACACTTCTAGACATACATGCACACAAACTTTGGGAAAATAATATTTATGGCACTCATACTTGTGTGTTCTATGCAGTTTTATTGATAAAGAGAAACAAGATACATGTCTAGTTTCAACATTATTTGTTTCTCAGCTGTTCCTCTTTAAAATAAAAAATTATCAGCTGTATGCAAAGTTTTTGGACCACTGAAAATGTGTACAATTTAACAACATACTCTTGGATCCATTTTGAGAACCCAATAATCAAACCATGCAGGGTCATTAAAATAAGAATACTAAAAGAAAAGTTTGTTGAAAACCAAAATCTAAAAGGATATTAAAAGATCTTCATAATTTTTTAGCATTGTTTTTTTTTTTTTTTGGAGAAAAGTTTAAGAACTGTCACCAGTGGCATATAATGCAACAAATATGTCTAAAGGCAGCATATTTTACTAATTCATTTCTTTGTAAAAATAAAATAGTGAGGTTGCCACTGTTAGAGTTGGGTTGCAACAGAAAGTGTCTGTATTTTTTATTTATTTATTTATTTATTGT
This sequence comes from Labeo calbasu, assembly GCA_019740295.1. NCBI lineage: Eukaryota > Metazoa > Chordata > Actinopteri > Cypriniformes > Cyprinidae > Labeo > Labeo calbasu. Next base: position 6,514 of record JAHKKF010472599.1, read on the forward strand.
ATTTGCTTATTTATTTGATAAGGACAATGCATGTTCATACAGCATACAACATTACAGAAAAGACAGATACCCCAAACACATTATTTAAAATTTAGTATAATTTGTTTTTAATAATTAAAAAAAAAATACTGATTCATCATAAGCAACCTCTTTAGATGATATGTAAAAGTATGGTAAGTAGAGCATTGTCTTTTTGACTGTGGTAAATTATTCCAATATTTACTCCCTATTACAGACAATACTTTTTGTCCAAAAGATGTTTGCCTAAATGGTACTTCGCAAACACCTCTAATGATAGACCTAGTACCAATACCACTGTCACGTAAAGTCCAAAGATGAAGACGATAATACAAATAAAACAAGGTTTATTAAAAAATTCCGAAGACAGCCAAACTGTGAGACAGTGGTGTGGAACATAAACCATACCAGAAAACTAAGAGGTGAAACAGAGCGACTGAAATACAAGGCACACAAGGGAAGTAATGATCAATACCTGTGCTGATTAAACGAATTTAATGAAACTAACCAAACAGAACCTAATGAAAGCCAATAGAACGTTCCATTGCAGCACAGGTGCCCAGCAGCAGCCCTACACTTCTGCCATTTTGGTATTTTTAAGTACATTAAAGCTGAAATACAACACAGAATAACAGAATAATCTTTTTTTTCACAAAACCTTTGCTCTTTAGAAACATGTCAGTTTTGTAAAAATAGTAAATATGTAAAGTAGCATAAAATGGAAATACTTAATAAAGTAGGCTGAAACTACCTCAGATGTGTACTTATAGGTTTTGCGCGTACAGTTTTCTGATCGTTTTTTGCAGTGGATTGCCGAACATTATGTTCTTTTATTCCAATTTGACTTCTCTTTCGTTGTCATTCTGTCTGGCTGTTACCCGAAAAGCATCAGAATTTTGCCTCTTGGCTTCTGTACTCTTCGACAGAACTGTGACAACCACAAACTGACCTCTGTTTTATAAAGTCTTTTAACGGAGGTTTGGCACATCCATGCCAGACCTTGTAAATGGGAGAGTTAAATCTAACACTTACCAGCAGCCAGATCGCCTGATTATCTGCTGTAAATAAAATGTCATATGCTTGGAATAATAATAACAATAAATTCATATTTAATAATATCCTATTGAATATTTGATTATATAAGACTTCTGTTCAAAAAACAGAAAATAGACACGCTATAGTCTGCCTTGCATTTTATCACTCCAAATGATGTATGTATTTAAAATGTAGAGATTAGAGCTGAAATAAGTTACAACCTCTTATTTATAAAAGGTAAATATAAAGCTGCTTCATTTATATTTTATTGCTTTCCAGAATTATGTATATATATATATATATATATATATATATATATACACTTACTGTACGGTGTTAGGCAGTGGATTTTAATAGTGAATTTTGAATTGATTTCTTCTTGTAAACTTAGAGATTTGGATTCAGATGCCAATTATATTACCACCGGGATTGTGGATTTGGATGCAATAACATCACAGACTAACGCCTGTTGATAATCACATATTTCCCCATGAGAAACAATTACCATTAGAATTGGGCTTTTGTCAGGCTGTTGTCTTTGCTTGGTTGTAGCGTCTGTGTTTGTTTGCTCACCCCAAGTTTTAGATAACCTTTTGTTGTGTTATTAAATACTGCTTGCACTTAGATCCAGCCTCTATACTCTCTTCCCTGCATCAAGCGTTAAAGGTAGTAACAAAAAAAAAAAATGAAATTCGTTTATTCTCCTTATATATTTAATGTAAATGCATTAATAATTTCATAATATTACATATAAATAGACCAGATTTCTTCCAAAATGCTGGTACCATACCAATACCATGTAATTTATCCATGCATGGGCACAATCTTTTCTGCTATTTTCCTAATCAGTGCTGTTGAGAATGATAAGCCGGTATTGTGGATCAACTGAGCATTGTGTTAACTGGGGATGTGTGTGTACACATGAGCTGGTACATGAATTGGTACATTGGAACAAATAAATAAATAAGTAATCTTAAAAATACACAATAAACAAAGTAGACAATAGACGTTTTTTTGTGTGTACAGGCGTGTTATGTACAAATGTATAAGGAAATGTAAAAGGCAGTAGTGTAAATAGCCTCTGCCAACAAGGTAGAACAAAAAAAAAGGTATGTGTTTTAAATAAATAAATGTATAAATGCTCTGCAGCGCCGACCGGACGGCAACAGTTCAAAGAGGAAGTGGGCTGGGGGTGAGGGGTCCAGAATGATTTTACCAGGTTTCCTATTGCTTGCATTTTCAGTCCACATTTTAAATGTCAGAATGTGTCAGAAAAGGCACCGCATTCAGAGAATGAACCGGGTGTATATGAGTGCAAACCCTCCAGGTCTTACACCCTCTTTCCTAATTGGGTGTGTTAGACGACGGAAACGTGTAGTGGTGAGGGATCTCCAGGACAGGTGTGTGAAGAACAGATGTAACTTATTGTTGTCTCCCATGCAGGAAACTACAGATTTGCCTATTGCTGTACCTACACAAAGGTAGCTGACTGCTCTTTCAAAGCAGTAATCATCTGATGAAGCTTTGTGCATAGAGGATGGGAAAGACAGATCACGAAGAGCCGAGTATTGGGAATTAACTGGAAACAGAAGTACAGCTTCCATAATGGCCAGTCTTGTTCTTAACGAGACTGGGATGGAGAACTGTGGCATCGATGACTCCTTCAAGTACAACCTTTATGGTGTGGTGTACAGTGTTGCATTTGTTCTTGGACTGGTCACGAACTGCGCTTCGCTGTTTGTCTTCTGCTGTCGCATTAAAATGCGTAACGAGACCACGCTTTTCATGACCAATCTAGCTTTATCGGACTTAGTGTTCGTGTTTACTCTTCCTTTCAAGATCTTTTATAACGTGAATCGCCACTGGCCTTTTGGCGACACGTTGTGTAAGATCTCTGGAGGAGCCTTTATCACCAATATCTATGGCAGCATGCTGTTCCTGACGTGCATCAGTGTGGATCGCTTCCTGGCTATCGTTTACCCCTTCCGTTCACTCTCCATCCGTACCCGTCGCAATGCCGGTATCGTGTGCGGTATCATCTGGTTGCTGATACTCGGCGGGGGCATGTCAGTCACATTCTTCTCGTCCACCAACCAGTCCAAAACTAGCACCACCTGCTTCGAGGGATTCTCCAAGAAAACATGGAAGACGTATTTGTCGAAGATCACCATCTTCATCGAAGTGGTGGGTTTCCTCATCCCACTGATGATCAATCTAGCCTGCTCTTCCATGGTGCTAAGGACTTTACGTAGACCCGCTACTCTGTGCCAGACCGGCGCCAACAAGGAGCGCGTTCTGCGTATGATTGTAGTGCATCTGGCCATTTTCATTGTCTGCTTTGTCCCTTACAATTCCGTTCTATTCATCTATGCCATGGTGCGCATTCGAGCACTTGTGAGCTGCTGGGTGGAGAGGCTTGCGCGAACCCTGTACCCCGTAACGCTTTGCATTGCAACCTTCAACTGCTGCTTTGACCCAGTAGTCTACTACTTTACCTCTGAGTCCTTTCAGAAATCACTGACTACCGGGAAGTGTCCGGCCATGCAGGAAAATGTGCAGCAGAGCGAATGCCCTGTATCTAGCAAGGAAAATACTGACACGCACGCAGTTGAGCTCCACATGCTGACCAGCAATGGAAAAGATCAAGCCAGTGAGAGCCAGTTCTGAAAGCAATGCATAGTTCCAGGACTACATTCAGAAGGATTTCTACGAGTTTCTAGTCTCAGAATGTAGCGTTAAAGAAAATGACTGGAATTTAGACTTTCTAACTGAAGCACCTTTTACCTTTATCTCTTTTTTTTCGTTTTTTTGTTCTTTTTCTGCCCATTAGTTTGTGTTGACTACTTTTTCATATACTGAAGACAGTTACTGTTTGCACAGATGTCATCACTGTAATTTATCAATGATTATTACCATACCATTTGTATTTTTATTGCATTGTATTCTGTTCTGTATCCCTGTCAAAGCACCTTTTCAAAGCGTGTGTGTGTGTGTTTTCTCCAAAATTAATGTTAATATGACTTGTGTGAATGTGGAATGCGTGTGTAATGTTTTCTTTTTATTGAAAACAGCATCCGTAAGCTTTTAAATGATAAATCTTAATTATACACGTACTTAATTATACGTAATACTAGATGCACACATTGGCAAAATGATTCAAGCTACAGAATATGGAATTTATGAGCTGCAAAACTAAAACTGAAAACTGGTGAGAACACATTTCTAAAAATAATCATGTTTCTACTCTGGTAGTTATGAGCATGTCAACATTGTAATTCATTTGCCCTGCAAGATTCTCTTTAAACTGCTACGCTACTGACTTTACCAGAAGACTGTTTACAGTAATGTCCACTATAGCATCCCATGAGGCAATGCTGAGAATAAATTGCCTTACACATTGCGTCATTGAAATTGTCTAATGTTTTTTTTTTAAGGTATGTGGACAAAATGTTGTATTCTGCACGAACTCTATTTGGCATTTTGAGTAAACAAAGATTAAGAGAATGGTTGCAGTAATGGTTGTCAAGTAATTTTTATTTGTGTAATGCTTTTCACTATCTGTGTTAATTCAAAGCTGATTTACACAAATGTGCCTTAATGTGTTGCAGCCTACAATCAGCAAGCCAAAGCAAGTCCTTATTCTGCATGACCATATGTTAGATCCCCTAATTCTACCCCATACCTAAAATGAAACTATTAATACGTAGCAAATTAGGCCAATGACACTGTCACTTCAACATTCCAGCAAAAGTCTATGGCAGTGCCACAACTCTCTTTTTCAGTGGCTCTGGGCCAGACCTACTACAACCACTACTCCAATTTTTCCTGTGCTATCGTCTGGACACCAGCAAATAAATAATGTTGATGTCTGTTATGTATCTCATCTCTGTACACTGCATATTCAGACACCAGAGCAGCTTGTGGTGTCTGACATCATCTTTGCGAGTTCACACACCCTTTTAAAATGGGCATCATTAATTATTCAGACTGCCATAAATAACAATTTGAGCAAATTCACCTTTAGCTTTAGTTAGTGCTTTTAAATTGTTTCTGGTGTCAGAGCTCTGGTTCCCAGAACACATTTGACTATGGTGACTTTCTGTGTTTCACATTTTGTACAAAAGAACATCCTATGATTCTGGGAACTTTTAACAGATGTCTCAGACATTTCGCATTCAGCCTGCTTAATCTCATTCATCTCTAATAACATTTGGATGCGTTTCTAACTACACTATTCACATCATGGGTGTCGGGAGAAAAAATAAATGTGTCCCCCCCCCCAAAAAAATTACTGAAGTATATGCCATTTGATGTAGTCTGGTGCCTTTTAATTAACGGAATAGGCCGCCTTGCTGGCAGAGTTTATGTATATTACCTGTGCCCAGTGATGTCACAACATTACAAAAGACAGCTTTTTCACCACGTTTTCAGTGGCGTAAGTGGTAGAGCGAGCAATAAGTGGTTTTTGATGCGAACGACCCGAGCTCGCGTCCGCCTTTTGTCGAAATCGCTCTTCTGTCTTTTCAAATCTCATTTTACATCGGAAAGGCATGTGTTTTCCATAAAAATAAAAGTGATGGAAATAATCTAAAGGTTTGAATAAATAAAGTTTGTTAGGTGTATCTGAGCAGCAGATACGCTTAGATGCTTTGTTTACTTTGCTGTGTTTCGGGAGTGCAGCAGGTGCGAATAACTAGTAAAAACACAAAATGGAGTTTAATTAACATGCAGTGGTGTAGTGCAGGATATACCCAAGTATCAGTCAGCTTTGCGTATACCCACTTCTAAATCGCCTCTGATGCGCTTCATACAGTAGTCTCCTGTATTAGCCAAAAAATCATGACCATCCACCAGCAGCTGGTGACTTGCGCAAGAGCATGTGGGATATCAGAAACTGGGTCTTATGTGAAGACTTGGAAAATCCTTTGGTCTTGCATTTACTTGACCAAATGCTTATTATGACTGCAGCAATGGGTCCATTGTCTCAGACTCAAACAGGCTTGTGTCCAGCTGCCTTAATGCTCTTAAATATGTTGTAACAGGCGCGTTTTGGCACGTAACCTTTACCGGATTAGGGGAAAAGGACTCTAAATCATTCTGAAGGGGTTTTATTTGCTTTACTTGTACATGTCTATTTTGTGACCTTGTAATGTTTCATTTTTAAACAATGCACACATGAATTGCTCACAATAAAATCAATAGCATATATTCAGAAAATAGAACTGAATTTTTATTTCATGACAACTTTATTTCTTGAGTGTGCGTGTTATATTAAGTGCACATTAGCATGTTATATTTGTATATAATAATAACCTTATCAATAATAACGTTATTATATATAAATAACGTTACTATATATAAATAATAGTGTTATTAAATAATAGTGTTTGTATATAAAATGACATTTTAACAAAGGAGAGATTTTAGTACACACTGTAAAAAAAAATCCTGTAAAAAAACGGTAAAAAGACTGGCAGCAGGGATTCCAGAGAAATTCCGTTAAATTACAGAAAATCACCATTTCTCAAAATTACAAGCAAAAACTGTAAAAATACAGACTAAACTTTATGGTCAAAACTCATTAAATTACAGTACATTACCGTTGATAACATACAAAAATTATGTTAAATTACATAGAAAAACAATCAACTTTCAGGTTAACTGCCATAAATTTAAAGTTTTAATTAGTTATTTTATAGAACCGATCTGTCCATCTACAGTAATTTACTTTTAAACTACCGTTTTTCCATGTACAATAACTAAGAAATAAT
>JAHKKF010472604.1:0-29628 GCA_019740295.1 Labeo calbasu
AATAAATTCTATTTTAAAGTATGTTAAAATAAAAAAACATTATTTTATATTGTAAAAACATTTTGCAATATTACTGTTTTTTTTCTATATTTTTAATCAAATAAATGCAGCCTTGATGAGCATAAGAGACTTCTTTAAAGAGTATTACAAGTCTTACTGACCCCAAACTTTTGAACGGTAGTGTGTGTGTATATATATATATATATATATATAAAGTCTTGTCAGGCATATTTAGAACGAGAATCTTCAGATGACATTAAAAGAGGCTATTCATGTCGGCGTCAATAGCCTACGAGCATCCCGAGGTCGAATCCCAGCTAGGGGACCCTTCCTGATCCCATCCCACTCTCTCTCGGTCCCATTTCAGCTCTACACTGTCCTATCATAATAAAGGGAAAAAACACCAAAAAAACTCTGTTCATTATAAGACTCACAGTGCAACCCTCAAAGCCCCCCAAAATAGCGTTGTGGGCAGTACACTGACATAGAGCGCCGTTGCCCTACAAGTGTCCTGAGTTCGAATTCCAGCTAGAAGACCCTTCCTGATCCCACTCTCTGTCCCACTTCAGCTCTACACTGTCCTATCACAATAAAGGGAAAAAATACCAAAAAAAGACTTTATTCATTAAAAGACTCACAGTGCAAACCCCAAAAACCCCCAAAATAGCACACTGACATAGAGTGCCGTTGCACTACGAGCGTTCCGAGTTCGAATCCCAGCTAGAGGGCCCTTCCCAATCCCATCCCACTCTCTTTCTGTGTCCCACTTCAGCTCTACACTATCGTAATAAAGGGAAAAACACTAAAAAAGACTATATTTATTAAAAGACTCACAATGCAACCCCCAAAAACTCCCAAAATAGCCTTGTGGGCAGCGCATCTTCATAGAGCACCGTTGCACTATGAATGTCCCAAGTTCGAATGCCAGATAGAGGACCCTTCCCAATCCCATCCCATTCTCTCTCTGTCCCACTTCAGCTCTACATTGTCCTATCATAATAAAGGGAAAAAACACCAAAAAAACCTTTATTCATTATAAGACTCACAGTGCAACCCCCAAAAACAAATTAATTGTAATTTTAAATCTTTACTAACCTTTACCACAATACTTTAAACCACTAGATTTTAGCCATTTATCAGCAAGAAGTATTTAATCATGTACACACACATACACAAAATTTAGTATGACCACTTTTTCTTTTCTATATTTCAACAACTACAGGTTAGAATAAGTAGTTTGTTTCCACCCAACATTATTTCACCCATATTTTGACATTTTATCTATTTGAAACACTAAAGTAGACACTTTACTTGCATTTAATAATCTTTCCATTCATGTATTTAATCTCTTTCTTTGAATAACCTTTGATTGGGCTATACTGGTTGGCTGAACATGTGGGAGAGCTTTTGAAATGAATTAGCTGTGTGAGTTTAAGACATCCAGTGGCCTCATTGTCTCTCTGATGCTGCTTCTATTCAACAGGCAAGCCATGTAATCCGGGGAATTAGGCTGAGATGAACTACAAAAAGATGCATCACTGGGACCAGGACTACTAACATCTGGACACAAACTATGCCTTGTGTCTACAAATCCGAAGGTTAAAGGCTACTGTTGTCCAAACAAAAAGTATAATCAAAGTGTAAATTACACCTTAGGCACTTATAGTAGGCACTGTATATTAGGCAAAAAATCATTTAAATAGTAATATATTATAAATATTAAAATATTAATATTACACAAAGTTTAAAATAAATTTTGAATGTTACATTGGCAACTAACTGAAATAAAATGACTATATATATATAGAAATAATACATCAATAATACCAAAACAGCACTGGAACAGCTTGCCAAACTCATACGCACTAAAACACCATACAATCTCAAAGCCACATATTAACATACGTGTGTGTAAACACTGCAACGCCTACAAGAAGACTGACACATTATATGATGAGAGACAATAATTTACCAATTACAGCATTTTTTAGACATGATGGAGAGCGAGAAATTCCTACACAGACGTTCACAGACCACATCCTACTCATAATATTTGTACATAGACACCTTTCTTCCTCTGACAGCATTTTTCCATCGATTTTTCACCATGTGGGTGACTGTTTTCACAAACTGAAGAAACATTTTCAAGCGTTGTAAATATTCAACGAACCGGACAATACAATTAAAATGCAATTAAGACTGAGATGGCACTACATGCTACTCTAGTTGTCACTGATGGAACATTGGAAAAGTTCTTAAGGTTTGAACAAACAGCAAAACTATTATGAACCCATTAAGCAAAAATAGTATCAATTTTACAGATTTCCATTTAGCTGCTGTACTATTGGACATTTTAAGCTAAACACACAAAGAAGGCAGAAACATACTTACACAAGTACACAAACACTTAACCTTCAGTACTCTAGGGGGCGATAAGTTCATTTGTGTCATTCAACCCTATGTGTTGTTATTCAGATAGCTACAGTAGATATAAACATGTCCACATTAACTTGCGCAACAAGAGATTTATAAAGTACTGTACAAACACGTCAACTTTACTAGTTATAACTTGATTGTTTACACAATGGCAAGAATAAAAGCCAAAAATTAGCTTATTGAGGGATTGAAAGTTTGCTCACCTTGAAGTGCATTTTGCTATTTTGAAACATTAACATTAACTTAACAAACAGGATTGAATGTTGAGAGTGCATTAAAGCAATTAAGAGCACAAAACATCCCAGCAAAGCATGGCTCATACTCACAGATGTTTGTGCTGGTGCTTTCCCTCCAAAATGATGTCACTTCCTGGAGGATGATGTCACTAGGGAAGTGGCTGTTGTTAGTTCAAAGGATTTTAGATGTCTGGCTTTCAACTTTGTTTTGAAAATGTTTTATGTGGTTGCTTCACTTATGACACATATTTTCATGAGGAATATTGTTTAATTAATCTGCTGCTTCTATTAACTAAATTTAGTATACATAAATATAAATATAAGGGGAAATACACCATTTATTCTTAAAGACAGATGTTCAACAATACTTCAAAATATTTTAAATGTTTTGAAAACAGAAAAGCTGTGAAATGTGTAAACCTGTATTTCTATCTTTAGACAATTCATTTATTTATATTCACTTATTTCTGATTTGTAAACTTATAAATAAATGAATTGAAGAAAACATTATTTAAACATCTTAATCGCAGGGGAAAAAACACCTCCTTCAAAAAATATAAATGAAATAAATATAAATAATAATAAAACATCTGTAAAATGTAGTGAAATTATTTAATTAATTGTGACTTTGTGATAACATCATAAAAATATCATTTAGATTAACATCTTTATAATATTGTCTTTATTAAATTCTAATATTTAATTAAGCCATATAAAAATACATTTGTAATTTTTTTTTTAAATAAATATACAAAAAAATGTTGTACAATTTCTAAAAGTTTTAACATTTAAAAAAAATGTTTTAAAAAAAAATCTAATCTCCACATGATACTCTCCTGGTTAGTAGTGTTCACACCAGTAATTTGCGACCATTTATCTCCTCATTAGCGAGCAGTTCCAGCTCGTTTCCAGTAACTTGCACTCTGCACCCATTAAGTTTGTTTTATATCCAGGGATAAATATGCTGCGAGTGAACCAGGGCAATCTGATATTTTATACAACTGGAAAACAGTCCCAGTTCAGGTCCAGAATGGTAGATCATAGATGACTCATGAAGAAATTCAGAAACAAATATGAAAACAGGCATAATTCATTGAACAGTAAAACATCTCTGCAAGCTTTCTGGACACCCGTGCCAGCAAGACAGGCACTGTGGAGCTGCTAGTGTAAAGATGACATCAATCAAGCAATTCAGGCTTGCTTTCATGAAATCTTAGCATGACAAAGACATATATTAAGCGGTAAAGTTTTCAAACACATGCCTACAGAGACAACAGGGCCCTAAACTTCACGTATCAAAACAGCATGTACATTCTTGACGGTTGATGTCTGTCTGTTCGACTCCTGAGTGTGAGATGTGTACGGCAGCACTGTGTAAATCTCTGGTAATGAAACGTTCAGCGTCTGCGGGCCAGCATTCATTCCAAGGTGAGCCTCTTACCATTGCTAACAGCTCCTTCTAGTGGTCAAAATCTCAGAGGTGAGCTAAATCCTGCAGCAGGACCCACATAGACACTCAGGCTTGTACAGCTGGGTAAAACAAGAGACAGCATGTATGAATAAGCACAGAACAATCACAAGAAATGAAATATCGTGTGCAGTTCTTTAAACTTGCTATCACACATCTGACAAAGCAATTTTTAAGCAAAACACAGCACCTCATTGATGAACTTTACATATGGGACATGTGCAAATGCCATTTTGGAGCACTCTATAAGGCAAATCAGGGACGTGTAAACAGCAGAGGGCCACTTGGACACTGGGCGAACGGCATGATTAAACAATCGTGTCTGTTAAATCTCATCCAAATTGCGGTTTCAGCAGTTCAAAGTTCAGAACAGGTGGGTGTAGATTGCCTATTCTTAAACTACCACCAAGACCACTGTAATTAAAGCTCAAACGAGACTTGGCAACGCGTGGAAAGCCTCTCTGCATGAGAGAAAAGAGATTTTAAGCATTTACCACAGTATCCACCACACACCTCAGCTGGTTTTAATTGTGCACTGCAGTGATACGGACTTCACGGATGCCGTCAGCGGCTATTGCTGCTTAGACGTTTCTATAGGAGTTTTGGAACAAGGGTCGAGCTGTATCACCACCAGTGTAACCATTTAGAAAGAAGTCAGATGGGTGAAATCGCTATAGAGGACTGACACCCTTATGAGAAGACATATATTATCACATCTGGCTTATAAATTGATCTGTGGTCACGTTAATGAAGGACACATGACAGGAGTTGTATTATCTGAATCAGCAGCTTGTCTTGTTTAATGACACTTTCAAAGCTATTGTTTTATAGCAGTTTCCAGTTTTATTTGCTGAAAATGTGTGTCCTACGTGCTCACTATTTTGAATTAAAATGCTCGAAAGGAAATGCGGTGGAGATGGAGTGACGGCTTAATCATTATTTTGAACAAGTAAATTTGATTATCCGTGTTTTCTATTGGTGCTACTGGTAGGTTGTATCAGCAGCACACGTTGTACTTGACACTAATTTGAAAGCTTTATGGATAAGCAGTAGATTTCAAAACAACTTTAATTCGTAGAAGACAAACATGGGAATATTATATCAAAGTTTAAGACACGCAGAACAAAACAAGACAGAGTTACAGACGTTAAAGCAAAACACTCCCCATTCTCCCCTACTCATACATGTTCTCCGCACGCACTAATATACGGGTGGTGCCTATCAGCAGAGCGATTCTAATCGTGCTCTTTTGTGTGTATTCTCTATGTTTATGCGAGCAAGCGTCTTTATCATGTCACATCCATGTTGCCATTTGACGCGCTTCGTCTTGAATCTGCTGGAAAGCCGCTGAGCTTCGTGCACGAATCTGACGCTATACCGGCCACAAAGTGCACGGAAGATCTCAGAGGAGCATATCTTCGATTTTGCATGGATTTGTGTTTTGCTCTGCGCTCTTGGCATCACTGCGTAAAAGACTGATCCTATTGCCGAGGGGGGAAAAAAGGCGCTGGCGCTGCGCCACGATCTGGCAAGTGCGCCTCCCTTCACCGCTGTTTGGCTTATTCATAGTTAGGGGTTTGGGTTTGGCTGTTTTTAAAAAGGCAAGCACTGCTGTGAAGTTGATCAGTCTGCTCAGAAAACTTCCAGAGGGGAAAGTGTTTTGGAATCGGAAAGTCCAGAATTTCAGTGCGCAACCAATTGCGCACAAACTGGACTATTGGAGAATACCCAAGTGAATCATTTTTTTTAACATGTATGTATTTATATAAAAATCCACCGGATTCTTCATCATCAAATATTTTTCATCAAAGACTGTTTTTATTTTCTCATTTTTAAGACACCCCAACCTGTGCTTTCACTTTGCATGCGGAGTTTTCACTCGAATCTGAGCCAAACGTTCACCCGCTCTTATATCTAGTTCTTGCTTTTTTTTTTTATTATTGTTATTATTTAAATCGGACCTCATTCACTTTGAAACGAAGTATGGCTCTTCTTGTGCTGGGTACATTTCTCACGGCGTTGTCCATCAGCGGAGGCTCTTACGTGCCGTGCGAGCCGTGCGATCAGAAGGCGCTCTCCATGTGTCCTCCGGTCCCGGTGGGCTGTCAGCTGGTGAAGGAGCCCGGCTGCGGCTGCTGCTTGACTTGCGCTCTGGCGGAGGGACAGGCGTGCGGGGTGTACACCGGTACATGCACGCACGGGCTGCGTTGCCTGCCGCGCAACGGCGAGGAGAAGCCGCTTCACGCCCTGCTGCACGGCAGGGGAGTGTGTACGAACGAGAAGGGATACAAACTACCGCACCCACCCATTGGTAAGTTGACTGGAAAGCAGTGCGCCTTTGTTGCACGGAAGCATTGTTGCGTTGAGATCGTGTATCTGGTGGGAACTTTGTGGCTTGCGCTGATCCAGTTTTATGGCGTGCGCATGTTTCTGCATGAGCTTTTCTGTGTTGTGGCCGGGCTGCGCTGCTCAGTGCTGTTTTCCATCATATTCCAGCGCTTTAGATTATTAGGATTAGCGATGTCTGTTTATGTTTCATCCAAAGCCAATTATTAACAAACGGTTTCCATCTTCACGCTGCAAAAGCACTTACAAAAAAGTACCGTGGTGGTACCGCGCTTTCTGGAAATGTACCATGGTATTTTTGGACGCACCTCAGAGTATGATGTAAATAGCATTCCGGTACCATTGTAATCATCATCATCATCATATACGTTAATATCTGAGCGTTTCAAAAACAGTATAGAATGTTTGCATTTTATTCCAAACCAATTGGCGTTTTTTTGGCATGGTGTCATTGGGACTACCATTGTATTTTGGACATATACCATGGCACTACCATGTTTTTTGCCATAGTAGTATCATAGTATTGTTTTGGAACTCCCTGGAGTGCCATATAAATACCATGGTTGGATGCCCATATAATGTCATCTCTGTGCCAAGCCACTGCCACTGTACTTTTTTGGAGGGATATATCAATATACCATGCTATTGCCATCTGATACCATCACTGTACCGTTTTTGTACTGAAGCTGCATCATATAATTGTAAATATCATATAATGCATTTATATAGAAACTATGTGCAGTGAGAACTGTGAATAAAAATATTAACCTATATGCTCTAAAAAGGCTGCTCTGATAGGCTGCATTTCATTGGCACAGAAGCAAAGCACTATCAGACTCAGCATCAGAACTGCATAATTTAGTATGCTCCTCAGAACTGAAAGATGCCTCGAGATGCATAACTCCATACAGTCTTGCTTTGTGTTTAGTTATGGTTTGATTTGGCAGTGGCGTTTGTTTAGTGCTCTTTTGACACAAGTGACTCCTCCATTGTTATGATCACACCTCTCATCATTGTACGGTGTACCCACGCCTCGTTATATTCTTGATTGAGATTCTAGGTTGCTCTGAATTTAGGTCTAAGTCTGTGGGTGGTGTTGAGGGTCGGATTACCGTTCAAAGATTAAATCCAAGGGGAGGAGGGTAGCCGCGGTGTCTCTACAAGCCAACCTATGTGCAAAAATCACACGTTTATGAAGAGTAATCGTGCACAGCACGCATATTTGTTTACGTTACGCATTTGCCAGATGCTTTTACTTAGTGCACTCAACTGTTGCTTTCCTCGGGAATCGAACCCCCAACCTTGGCGTTGTTAGTGCAGTGCTCTACCGGTTGAGCTACATGAACAAAAACAACATGTAGGGTTACAGAACTATATCTTTTAGAATAATTATTCTTAAAACAGATGAGGGTTGAATTCAGACGTGGGCTTTTACCACGACCGCTTGTACACAAATACAGCCCCCTCACACACAGGTGCACATCAGAAACCTGTTTGTCTCTATCTGAAGTCCTCTGATGAGTGCGGTTGCTGGTTTACCCCTTCTGTGATTGCAGTGGGCACACAGTTGAGCCCTTGTGATTCAGCAGAATGTCTGTGGAGCCGATCTATCAAGAGCTGTTCGTCAAGCATGGGGATGAATTTAGAGAGACGCTTCTAGCCTCCCGTGGTATTCGGTTTCAGCCTGGTTTTACTAGCTGGGCAGGACAGACCGAGAGAGAGGGGGAAAGAGGGAGAGAGGTCAAGCGTCCTTGCCCGCATTAGGATTCAGAGCCTTTTGGCCCTGTGTCTTCCCAGATCCATTTTTATTCCCCCAGCACGCCTTAGTTTCACAGTTGTGCAAACATAAAATTGAAACACAAGTTTAAAATGGAATCATGCCTCACTCATGTGAATAGTGTCATACCTTCATGGTCTTGAATGCTGGCGCTCACGGTTTAAAGATTCAGCGTTTAGAGCCAAGTACAATAGGCGACGCCAGATTGTCATTTAGCTCCAGGATTGGCAAATACTGCAAATTTGCCAACGATCACAAGGGAGACTTTCTGTTCGGACATGCCATGTGGAACTTGGATGCAGTTGCCAACAGATATGACTACAGGCGTCTTGCCTGAAAGAATAGTGCGCTCTGTTCGCAAAGACCGCAGGTCCGAATCTAAAAGCGTGCGAATGAACAAACGTAAGGAAATGGGCCAAAAGGCTGTTGTATTCAGTTACTTCGATATGGCTGATTTATGCGTTTTATTTACCCACTCGATACGTAGCCGTAACTAAACAACGATTACAAGGGAATGGAACGCAGTTGTTCTTCTATTGGCCGTCTGTCATCTCATTTTTATATTCCGCCACAGGCCAAACTCAAAGAAACATATACTTGCTTGCAACATCAGACTGACACTGAAAGATGTACAGCTCACTTCACTGAACAGATCTCTTGCATCTCTTTTTGAAAGCGATGCCCAGCTCTGTATAATCTACATAGGTTATTGTTTTTTTTGTTGTTGTTTTTTAACCATAATCCCAAACTTGTGCTCGTATATCAAGTGCCCAGTCATCCTTTGCAGAGGTATGCAAGCAGGGAACCTATTTGGCACGCCTGAATGACTTCTTCCAGTAAAGTTAACAGCAATCTGTCCAGCATGTATTTGTCACTGGCACCTGGAAAGCTAGTGAGTAACAGCTGTGAAGAAAATCAGCTCGCACAGTAGTCTCGTCTCTGTCAGAGACGTGATTCCCGGGCAGCGACATCCTCACGCTGGGCCCTGCTTAAATAGGAACACATGTCAGGCTGACCAAAACAGCGAATGCACAAAAACAATCTATGGGTTTACCGCTCGTGTTTAGAAAATTAAACATACAAAATGCAAGCAGACAGCAGGGCTGTAACCATGTGGTTAAGCAGAAGACGCCGACCTGTTGAAACCTCCTGTCATGTGCTTCGGGGGGGTGGAGGGGGAGCCGCAGTGTCACGTTTCTTCAGGGAAGGAGAACAAAGGGTGCCTAATTTCTTGCCTGCAGCACAGGTTCAGATGTGGTTCCAAAGCGCTGCCTCAAATTTTGTGCCCTGCAGGATTCTTGGGAGGATAGATAAGATGCAGCACCAGACAAAATCGTTAGTTCTGTTACAGTTCTTACATTTAGTCGTAGAGGATCATGGGAAGGCGGTGTGGTGGCATTATTTGGCCTGCTTAGGATAGCTGATTCATTCAAAGCTCGTTCTCCGAGCCACACACAGTTGGTGTGTGCATAACAAGTCTACTTCCTTTGTACTAAAAGTGGGCGAAATGACCAAACGAGTAACTTTATACCACGCTAACACTGTAAACTGTGGTTCATTTTGCTGTAAATTTAATGAAATAAATGGTTTACATATTAATCAATTATAACTTGGGACACTCTAGTGAATTAAGTGCGAGTAAAAGATACTTTTGATCTCATTCGACTATTTGTAACTTGATAAAAAGTCTTACATCATATAGCACTCAAAATATGTACTATTACTTACTAGACATACAAAACAAGTAGTTATGACTCTAAATTCAAGTCAAAAATGTTTGAAAAATCAGTTTGCGTATCAAATCATTGTGCCGTAATATACATTTTTGGATAATCGAATTGAATCGAAAAAGTTAAGTGCAAATAAAAAATACTTTTGATCTCATTTGACTTTTTTCTGCTCCTTGATAGACGCAAACAAAATGAGTATTTATAATAAATCATACTGTAAGTGTTGAACACTCAAAATACATACTATTATTTACTAGACATACAAAAACAGCAGTTACGACGCTAAATTCTGAGCCGGAACGAAGCCTAAACTCAACTAAACAAGCAAAATTGTCTTTACATTACACTCCTTTATGCAAAAAAAAGTCTTCAGATTGTTTAAGGACACGTCTCACTTTGTATTTTCACATTACTGCTTGTTTTTTCTCCCTTTCATGTGTAAATAATGTAAAGCAGTCCTGCCCGCTGATAGCCATGCAAATCTTTCCACCATGGTTTAACTCATATAGCAAAATCTCTGGCTGACACAGTTTTACCATCACATCGCCCAGCCGTACTTCCTACAGTTTCAAACCTGAAAGATCCACCTTCAATCTTCAATATACGCTCCTATCCTTCATTTTTGACATTCCTAATAATGTTTCGAAACCAAATAAGGCTTTTTTCTCGCTTTAAGCTACACTTTCATTTTATAAATAATTACATACCACCTAGAAATGATTATATACAATCTTAACAGTAATTATAAAGATTGATGTGGTTTGGATCGCGAAAGTTTGCTTGGAAAAAAAATATATGATGTTCTATAAAAGTTTAGTTTAGAGGTTTAGAAGAGGAAAGATTGTAGCTAGATACACTTGGTGGAAAGATGCCTTGAGCTTGCAGACAGTATCGCTCTCTCTTGCCATTGTCTGAGCTAATTGAAATCAGCGACTAGGAGTGATCCACCGATGTCCTGAAGAGCACCTCCTGAGTTCATGTTTCGGAGTGTTGATGACATGAGACACGGTCAGGCGATGCAGAGGTGCGCACATGTGCTTTCAGCCTGAAGGGCATCGACAGGTGTCATCACTTTGCATTGTCCTGAATTACAGGGGACTTGTTTGAATAGTAAGTTATATGATGGCTTTCTTGGTTGTAACCGATAGTGTATTGCAACATGGAAACTTTTATCCCAAATCAGTCGCTTTGTAGTTTGCAATTACCCCGGTTTTAACTAGCGTTAGTGCACGGTTGCATTCGTGGGGTTTTCTCTAGTTTGTAGCATGCTTCTCTGCCACAGCGGCCCAAACATGTTGTGGACACGGTCCAGGCTTTAAATATTTAGCAGTGGAATCTTGCCAGGGATGCCATGGTCGGTCTGTGACAATGAATGCAAGACAAAGCAGAACGACCTGCCTCAAGAACGACTTTCAAAGGCGAGCTAGTCTGAATATTTAACAATAGCGAGACCTCATTCTAACCGTGCATGCTAATAAGACACTAAAACACGCGGTCTGAGGTCCGTAAGGATTTTAGGAGCGTTTCTCTGCTTGTTTGGCGGCACGTTCGCAAAAAAAAAAACCAAGAATCGGACGAGGTGATAACGCCACTCAAAAGGAGATCTGCTTTCATCATTAGCCCCCAAGCTGTAAGAAAGCGTGGATATTCATGAAGTATAATTGCCCAGCGCATGTGTAAATTATTAAACAGAGCCCTATCAGATGCATCTCCTTTGGCCAAGCTCAGGTCCCTTTATCTTAATGAAAAGTTTTGCAAGACCAAGAGGAGAGACACCAATACCTCTTCTGCATTCTTTCCAAAGCTCATTTGAATAGACAGGCTACACGTGATACGTCTGGTTTGGCCGGGCTCCAGGATCTTGGCTGTGTGTCAGATGTTAAACACAGACCCGCTAAACCTTTACAAGCTGGGGACCACGAGCATGGAAAAAGTGATTTTGGTCCTCACTCCGCAAAGCCTACAACAGAAAAGACGAATTTAGTGGTTTGTAAACTCTAGGCATTGTTGATTTCACAAACGTGGTGCGTTTGTGCCACGCACAAGGAGAAAAAAAATCACGAAAACAACCTTAAGGAACTGTGCCAGCCCGGTCGTCCTGTGCCCTCCCATTTAACGTCTACATTTCCAAGCCATGTAAATCTCGCTCTAGGCAAACGACATTTCCATGAGGAGATCTCAGACTCGGTGGCTTCAGGAGCCCAAACCTGTGGGGAAATCTGTACAGAAATTTCAGTCTGCCAAGTCATGAGTTGCAGGATTGATTTCAAAGAGACAGCACCATGCTCTGATTGTAACCCCAGAAGCCAGGAAACCAATTCCTGTAATGACCAGGCACCCGCCCCATGCGTCTCCAGGTCAGACAGACTCTTTCACCACCGGGCCACTCCAGAACACCCTGCCCCAGTCCGCAGCAATGTGAAGCACTGGCACTCAGGGGGACTGTGAGGGCAGTTATCTCAATCATTTCTGCTGGCTGCTTCAGTTGTCTGATAATGCCCTCTTGGCTGTATGCACAAAAATACTTGGCAACCCAACAGCATCGATGTTCAGGGCTGACTCCGTATGTCCATTTCCAATCTGTCTGATTCTCAAACGAAGCCAAAGATGCAATAGCAACAACAACATACTACCTATAATAAATAGCACGAACCGTTTATGGCATGCTATTTATTTTATTTTATTATTTTTTATATGTCTATATGTTTATTTTAGTTTTAGTTATTTTAGTACGTCAAGTGAAAATGAGAAAAGTTTCCTTGGCAACTAGCTTAAATAAAATAAGTTAACTTTTTTCTTGTTAAATTTTATATTATTTTAAGTAACAGTAGTGTTTATGGCATTTGTCAGTGTTTCACAATGTATGTTCCAATTTAGATTTGGGATATAAATGGATTTAATGCATAATGAATTTCATGCTAGCATTAGGCCTGAAAGGAAATAATAGTATATTTAAACTTAAGTCTTTTTTAATGCAATAAACCACAGTTATAAGCAAACAAACAAAAGCAATACCTCCTATTAAAAATGAGATTTTATATTGCAGATTTGATAAATAACGATTTATCAGATGATTTTTGATGGTTTGGACGGCTAAATGTCAATGCAATTATATATCCTGACTTTGTATGCTTAGTGTTAATGATCTGTTAATCTCCTCTGGATGTACTATGTTTGGCTTCTCTGTGCATGGTTCAAGTGTTCCGTTTTATGAAGCTCGGCTTTGTCCAACAGTATTTGACTTCGGTGGAAAGACAGTTTATAAGTGGAGGCGTGAATCCTGTGGAGTTTTACTATCAAACTATATATGCTTGAATTACTTGTTCTGCAATATCTCTACCCACCTAGCCTTAGATTCCTGCAGAAGAACATTGTGGTTGTCATGGTGTTATGGTTACAGTGACTTCAAAGTTCTTCAAGTACAGCTCTGAGCTGTTAAAGGTCCTTTGAAAAGTGCTTCTGTTCGCACTCCCAAACCTTGTAGTCATGCACGTTCACTACAATGAAATCGAAAGGAAATATTTAGCATGGCCTGGATGTTCAATGCAGGTCAATGTTTAGGTCATACACCTAAATGCATTTTGGAAAAATCCCACCAAATAGCATGTGAAATTGGAATTTCAACCTAAGTGGATGTTTAGCCAGGCATAAGCAACCTGGGATAGGTTGGGTAGGGGGTGGTCATCAGCTGTTGATCCTGCCACCGTCCTTTGTAAACAAATGCATAGGAAACATTTGGTGGAAAAACAGTTGCTTTCATGTTTACGCTCTGGAAACTCATTAGCGACTAGGATGTGTAAATATCTTAAAGCCTTTGGAGAGGTTTTTATAAGAGATTTCTCAGGTTTTTATTAGTCAAATTTAACTCAGCCTATTTGAATTGTTGAAGTCATATGTAGGACGTTGAGCTCATTACTGGTGTTTGCTAAGGCAAATTACTATTGCTCTATTGTGCTAATGCCTGGCGGTGCAACTGCAAAACCTAAAATACACCCTGATCAACCAGTCATCATCTAACAATCGGTTCACTCCATTATGCACTACTTTGTTTGTTGTTAGGATGACAAAAAGATTTAAACGTTATACTTTTAGGCTGGTCTGGCTGAGCCAAATCCATACATGGTTGGTATAGTTTGAATACCAGTTATGATACCTGAAATTGTAGGTCTTAATGAGGTTTTTGCCATAAACAAGTAAAAAATCTCATACATTAACTTTAAAGAACCCAAGAAATCATTTAACATTCAAAACTTCATATCAACACCCTGGCAACCACTTTAACATCATGCTAATGATTTTGCACTGGCACTCACATTTCCATGCAGTAAAAGCCTAGTTAACGCTTATCATTTGATTCTCTTTGTCTTAGATCGCGAATCAATAGAGCATGATAATACAGTGAAGCCAGACACGACTGAAGACCAGATTCCTAAAATTCCCCTTTACCCCAAACCAGACGTAATCAACAGCAGGAAGCATGCTGCCGTACGCAAGGACAAGAAGAAACAACAGGAGAAGCATCGGTCACTGGGTCCGATGGACTACTCCCCCCTTCCCATCGACAAGCATGAGCCTGAATTTGTAAGTTGTGTGACGCAGCAGCTGCAGTAAAATGATAGCTAGTCGAATGCTGAGGTGATGATGAAACTCACCATGTGTTCGTCTGACACAGGGTCCATGCAGAAGGAAGCTGGATGGAATCATCCAAAGTATGAAAGACACCTCCCGCGTCATGGCTCTGTCCCTCTACCTGCCTAACTGTGACAGGAAAGGCTTCTTCAAACGCAAGCAGGTAAGACTTCTGTTACTTTTATATTGACATTTAATGTGATCAGTTTTTTATCATTAATTAACAGTCAGTTGTTTTTTAACTCACAAAAATAGTTCCAAACAGAACGGTTGCACAGCACACAATGTTTTTTTTTTTGTGAATGAATCAGCATTTTTGAATTCTGAATGACAGTAACTCACTCACTCTGAACAATTTAGTGTTTTTGAACAAACTGGTTCAGTCAATGATTTGAATGACTCAATTAAAAAGACCATCGCTGTTGCCACCTACTGGTGTATCGATGTAATATGCAGATAGAGTCACTGAAAAATCCCACCACTAATACAAAGATTGTCAGCCTGTCTGGAACAAACACGGACAAGCAAAGCTGCTCAGCCAATCAAATATGGGCAACAGAACTAACTTTTTATGTATAAATAGTAATAACCATGTGTTAAAGCCCATTTTTAGATAGTCCAGAGAACAAATCAAAGGTTTATGACACAATGTATCTCATTAGTTTCATTTATTGTTTTATTTTATTTGGGGCTTCATGAACTCAAACCAAATTATTGGATTATCTAACAAATTTGTAAAATATACATACATGTGACCATAAATAAGCTGAATTCTATATTTATGCACTGATTTACAATGTTGCTTTGCAACTTTCAACACTAGTCGTCTGTTTGCTGCCAAACACGAATTCAAGTGCAACTCTTCAGTTGTAATAATGAAAGAGTGTTTGAAGATAAGTCACTTAGCACATCTCTTTACATTGTTCAAAACTAAAGCACTTCCATTATAATCAGCACAGTCATATACATAGGAATCACACAACAAATATTTTTTGAAAGCATACCATCCGGTCCTAGTTGAGGCATTCCTGTTGAGTCGTGCTTGCAGTTTTCTGACCCTTGGTCCCTTGTCCACCCTGCAGTGCAAGCCCTCCCGTGGCCGGAAACGAGGCATCTGCTGGTGCGTGGACAAATATGGCGTGCAGCTGCCCGGCACCGACTACAGCGGCGGTAACATCCAGTGCAAGGATTTGGAGAACAGCAACAACAACGAGTGAGAATCAACCCACCCTGATCACCAGACCTAGGGCCCACCTCCTTGTCCTGTCCCACCAGTCTACCCGCCAGTCACTTTGAGATTTTGATGCAAAACGACAAAGAAACACAACAGCTATTACAAATACGAACAATCAGACTAAAAAGAAAATGTTAAAGTGAGATAATCCACAGGAATCGTTTTGACTGAGCGCTCATCTCTATCTCACTGGACTCAGCCAATCAGAGGAGCCCCTGCTAGAGCCGAGTTCCGACAACAACAATAAAAAAAAAATGCTAAAAAATATATACATACAATTATATATTTTTATAGAAGCTGGGGTTTGAGCACCATACTGTTTTGTTTAAAGTTAACATAAAACAAAAAAACTACAAAAAAAAAAAAAAAAGAATATATGGCATGTTGAATTTTAACAGGGCTATCTTGGTCTTTTACATCTTTTGCTGTCAAGGTATCAAAGGAGATAGCAGGAACTTTTACTATTTGGAAAAAAAACGTGTTGTTTTCCAAAAGAAAAGAAAGAAAGGAAAACACATGGTAGAGATCTGCTGATACAGTCATCTCTATCTGGCTTTTGTTTTGTTTTTTTGGTCCTGTCAGAGCACTTATTCATTGGGGAACCTGCTTGGAAATGTGTAACTTCACCAAGTTCAGTGTATGCGTGTGTGTACGAGCGTGCGTTTGCGTGCGCACACGTGCGAGCAATGAAATACGGCGATAGCTTTGAAAAAAAAAAGAATGTTTTTTTGTCTTTGTGGCATATCCCTCCCAGAACATAGTGAAAACCAGGATCCCATTAGACAAATCTGTTTCAGTGGCTCTAGACTTTGTAGCTTACCTAACATGCCAACCGTGCCTACGTAAACAGACGCTGCCACGCAGAGTTACACGGGGTCCCGAACGAAAAAACAAAAAAAGTCCACACAGAATCAATCGGTGTCCACGCCTAGAAAAGAAAAGGCCACTCTGGAATCGTTTCGTATCAGATATTGTGGCATCTGGGCAGAGTTAAAATCGAGACAGATGCTGTAACCCTTAAACGCTCCCAGCATTTGCGTTTGAACTTTGACGGACGTTCACCGTGCAGAGCGGTAGTTTCTTTCTGTCTGTAATGTTTTGTTTTGCTTTTCTGAATAACTTTTGTTATGTGCCGTTTCCTTTGACTTCACGGAGGTAATGACAGTCCACTTATGAGCCATGTTCCTCGACCATGTGGTTTCACCGAAATAGGTGCAACCTTGGTATGTTACCTTTAACTCTAGATTATTGAATGTGTTTCTTTTTTTGCTTTGTTATCCTTAACAAACAACCACAACCATCAGGTGCTCAGCAGAGGAGTGTTAGCATTATCAATTTGCATATTTCCATCTGACCTGTCAGAATGACAACTTGCTCATTTGAATGCAGGTCAGACCACTTTCGAAGCTCCGCCCACTTTGACTGTTCACCAATAGGTAAATGTTCTTTTGGTCAGCACGATGACACGTTTCATTTGTATTCCTGTATTTCATCTGTGTTATTAAGCAAGGTGGAAACAGAAGGTGCGTTTCACTACAGCGTCGTTCGGTGTGAGTTTCTGTGTGCGAGTCTCAGTGCCTTCCTACATGCAAATACATTTGAATGGTGACGTGAATGTTACACAATAGCCAAGGGGAACGAAACGACCTTTTTATATTGACGAAGGACCTCAGTTGCGTTCAAATACGGCATCAGATTAGATATGAAATCCGTTACACTACGTTGTACGTCAAGCAGCTATCAGAAATCGCTCCCTGCGCCGAGGCTAAGATAGGGAGAGACCGTAGTCCAGCTAGCGCTAGCTCATTTACTGTTATTTCTCCTACGAATAAGCTGACGATCGATTTGACAGAGACTGCAAATGTGTGTAATTGCTGACGAGAGTATTTTCAATCAAGCTATACATCACACAGGGATACTCACCGGTCGGCTCTTGAAGAGTGAGCGAAGCCATTTCCCTGCCACAATGGGTCCGTCCGGATCTTATTTCAGGGCCCGAATGATCATAGTTTCGCTGCTGGGAGGGGGCTGTAAAAGAGTCGCTAACACCGTACCCCGTAGGGCTGCATGTCTCCAGATCTCTATCACGCAAGTACCCATCAGAACCAGGCCCAGACGGAATCCACTACGTTCTAATCGGTAGCCGAAAGCACAGTCAAATTTGCCAGCGTAGGAATTTGTGAATGCCGGGCGTTCCGATGTTGCGGAATTCCACGCACGAAGATTCCGTGCGGGCCTGGCTGTGATTCCAAATGACCACGGGTCCGCAGAATGTAACCGTTGCATGTCAAAAAAGAATGACAATTGGCTCTCGAGTGGAAGGTGGCACGAAAGAGAAAGAGTGAGTTCAGGGTGTGCAGGTTAACCAGACTTTTGCAGGTGTCTTGAGTACGTCGTGGAGGCCTAGTGGCCTCCGTTATTGCACAATTAGCCCCGTAGGTGTTGGTCACCACAGGGCGAAATCAGTAATCAGCGTTATCCAGGTCCTGATCCATGCCGAAAGCCCCCTCCCCCATTTAAGAAAGCAGCTTGCACTTAATTCCTTACCTTGCCACGCGTTTAGTGCCGTCTCAAAGTGAATCTCAGTTCAGGTATAGGAGCAGGAGCAGGCCTCGGACAGATACCCTGCCTGAGTACCTTTGACAGGGGCTTCGCAGCCCAAGCCTGAGACCCGCATCATCATTCAGTGGGTTTACCAGTAACACAACTCTACCAATCACAGTCTATTCTACATCTACTCTTATAGACTTTGCATCTCAGTGATATCCGGGGAAGAAGGAGAGCGGGTGAGAGCCTCAAGCGGTGATCTTGTGCTGGGCCTCCTTTCACAACACACAACACATACTGCAAAAATCAATTTCTTAATCAGTATTTGTGTCTTGTTTTCCAGTCGAGTCATTTGAAAGACTATTTTTAGATTATTTTTAAGACATTTAGGGACATGTTTGCCCATAGGGTGAGAAAAGCCAGCTTTGACTTACTTTCTTCTGTAGAGCAACAGAGGAGAAGGTTAGTAAAATGTCCAAGCTGCTCACTTCTATAGGCTCCAAAAGGTGCACAGTAAAAGTCTGAAATGATGAAACGCATTCAAAGCTGTAGGAGAACTTTGTGTGAGGAACGTAATTCAATTTAAGTTATTAATTCAAAACCTCGCCTTGAAAATCTCGCTTGACAGCCATGGTCACCATTCACTTTTATTGTATGGAAAAGCGCAGCTTGGATATCCCGCTCTAAATTTGTGTTCCATGGAAGAAAGAACGTCAGTGAATGCTAGGCTTTTCCTAAAAGTCTAGACAAATTCTCTGAAAACGAGTGTTATGATCTTTTGCTTCTGAAGTCCATTGATTTCCTTTTAAGAATGTCTAGATATTTGTACTGAAAAACCAGACAAAAATGCTAATTTTTGCAGTGCTTCACACTTCACAGTAGAATTTGTAGACGGACAGTCTCGGAATCTGATAAGCAGGCATGCAACGTTTTTCTGAAAACCCTGAATGTTATAAGACGATGCACTATGGCTGAAAACCGTTTTACCTTGTTACCCCAGGTCGTAGAATCCATCTGGGTGTCATTGTGAGAATGGGAAAGAAATGTCATTAATGTGATTTTGATCCATTCTGATTTGTAATTAGAGGTAACAGACTATCGATTGCCAGGACGCAGCATGTTGCTTTTGTGCTTATCTGCTTTCATCAGATTCCGAATCTCATATTTGGGTAGACAGCAGCGTTCATAACTCACACTACAGTAGAAATGACAGGTTTTCTTTCTTTCTCTGAATGCATAACAGTTTTTTTTCTTGATTGCTTTTCTTTTTTTTGTGGATGAGAAAAGACTTGATGATTGACCACCTAAATGTGGCTTAAACTGGCATGTGAAAAAGACCCATTAGTGGCTGGAGGACTCTAAAAATGTTCAGCATTTGGAACTCTTATTAAAAACCAATAAAATGGAAAAAAAAATCTCAAATTATTAAGAAAGTGAATATCACTGTGTAATATTTATTCAACTTGTAATTTATGTACTCTTTTAACCTTTGTCTTTTTTTGTTATGACAAAGCATTTATTTAAATAAAGTTATGTATTCATTTAAGCTTGTGCAATAAATTTATTTGTACATGACAGGAATTTGAGCTTGTTTATGAGAACAATTTAAATAAAGATTTATCACTAGCCATGGCGGTAACCACAGGACAGTTTCCCAGATGTCACACCATTATCACACACTGCATGCAAATATAAAGATAACAGATGCTGTCATTTCAATGACATATGATCATAACACTTCCCAAGTATATATACACTGCTGATGTATCCATCAGATTGGCATACGTTAGAGGAATGTTCCGGGTAACAACTTCAACAATAACTTCGAAGTGATTTTTTTAATAAAAAGCAACAGTAAAGCACTTACAATGGACATACACAATTCAAAGCTACATTTAATGTGTAACAAATGTAGTCATATCTCAAAAAGTACAATGCTGACATTTTTACATATCAAACAATAAACATGCTTTTACTGCAAAATGCATGCACATGCTTTAACAAAAACACAATATTAATATTTTTTGCTTTTAAAACCTTGCTGGCTCAGTTTACTTCCATATTAAGTGCTTTACTGTAATCATTAAGAAAAGATATATGTGACCCTGGAGCACCAAACCAGTCATAAGGGTACATTTTTTTCAACTGATATTTATTCAACACCTGAAAGCTGAATAAACAAGCATTCCACTGATGTATAGTTTGTTAGGATATGACAAAAGCAGAATAACATTTGGCCAAGATGCAACTATTTGAAAATCTGGGATCGGAGGGTGCAAGAAAATCCAAATATTGAGAAAATCGGCTTTAAAGCTGTCCAAATGAAGTCCCTTAGCAATGCATGTTACTAATGAAAAATTACGTTTTGATATATTTACGGTAAAATAATTTACAAAATCTCTCAAATGGAACATGATCTTTAGTTAATATCCTAATGATTTTTGGCATAAAAGAAAAATCTGTCATTTTGACCCATACAATGTATTTTTGGCTATTGCTACAAATATACCCGTGCTACTTTTGTGGTCCAGGGTCACATATGTATATTTGTATGCATGTAATCATACACACACTTCTTCACTAGTCACACCACACACGTATGGTCAGTGCACTGTCAATTTATGACACGCACACATTGTTCGTCTGCTAATTCAATTGTCTTCATTGATGAATCAGGATTTGGGTGATTAACAGAAGAGCCCAGAGCAGCTGAGCGTTACAGGATACAGGTTTATTTTGGGTGAAGACTTACTGCATTTAAACTCTGCCCAGAGGCAAGGCACCTGGCTTTCAACAGAAGTCAAAGAGATTGCTCAGGAACAAGGAAGTCATTTACCACGAGCCCCAACATCAAGGGGGGATCTCTGACCGGCAGAAAGGACCAACATCTCCATTCAAATATGCGAGGAAACCGACGGTACGGATAGATTATGTGGAGCCATGTTTTATCGCAAAGCTCCAGGGCAAGTTAGCACAACATTTTTATGACTGCTTGGACTTGAGCATCAAGCCAAAAAGGCAAAAGTGCCACTGATAAGAGCACATATTGCAAAAGATTGTTGATAAATAGGCTAAGAGTGCATGTTTTCTTGTGAATTCAGAGCCAGACCTCAATTAGTGGTGCTGCTTCTGCTTTGCTCCTTAAAAATAAGTCCTGGATAGCGGCTGAGGTCTGACGAGACTTTAGTCGCCTCAAGGTAATCACTAATGCAGACATACAGGTGAAGTTGTTCCTGGGATAACTCAGGTTTACGGACTCCAGATGTGACGGATCAGGGCTTTGTCCGCAGCCAAGCAGCATTCATTTTGTAAGAGCCAGATCAAGTAAGGGGAAACGAAGCAGACCCGGAGAGGAACACGTGTCGGCGATTTGATTTGTAGGGCAGTGAACATGACAATTACTATAGCCTTCAAAGAAACTGACAACTGCATTTTAGACTTCAAAGCGCTCACGTCTCTTTTATCACGCAATTAGCTGAACAACTATAGATGGCTCCATCTTATCACAACATGTGGCTCTCCACACCACTCTTTCGCCTCAGAACACAATGATTAGAGTTTAGCGTTTCATCCTCGGCCGGTCCCTGCGTGAGGTAGGCCGCCGCCGTTCGCTCCTGTAATATTCTTGAGATTCGTTCACATTCTGCTTTCTGTTTTAAGGAAGGAATGCAAACAGATGTGATAAGTGCAGATAAACTACTGTATACCAGGGGAAGCTTAAGGTGGATCTCTTACTTAATCTCTTCTGTAGACTGAATAAAATCAGAATCACGTGCACTGCCAAGGCACGTAATAAGAAGTTCATACAGACAAAGTGAAAAAAAAATTTAAAATAATAATAATAATAATAATAATGAGGTAATAAAATAAATAAATAAAGGTAGAGGGCTGACGATTGGCTCTACTCGTAGTCATCCTCGGTTAGGTTCTTCTCAGCCTTTCAGTCCTTAAGACGCCAAAAGCCGGTTCTCGCACCTTTTGACTAATGAATTTCCATTACTTTTCCATTTGCTTGCAATTACTGAATAAAGCTTTTTAAAAATAATTTTACTTGTAAATATTTTCCAGCTGAAGAAGTTATATTTTATAAAAAATACTACATTTTAAAATATTTCATTTGTAAAGAAATTATATGTTAAATGAATTTAATTTTATAAATGCACTAATATATATTAGAAATATTAATTATTCATTTCCTTGGCTTTTCCATGTCTGGAAGTTACAATTTAAAAATTTCTAAATTTATTGGGATTTTTCATGACCGCATGGGAAACCTGAAAGGATCTAGTTTAACCACCACTAACAAAAAAGTTCAGGAAGGGCTTATGATTCATGTGCATGGAAAACATTAACAAGACAGCACAAAACCCAACAAAGAAATCATTAAAAAACATAAAAAAGAAAACCCGACAAATGAATCATGGGTCTGAAAGGTAATACATTTAATCATGCTGGATTTTATTACAAGATTTTAAAACCAATGTCTATTTTTGCATGCATTTATGGCTTTTTCCATTGCAGTTGTACAGAAAACTCAGTTCATGCACCATTCGCATGACAAGTGGACACAAGGAGCATGCTTTGAGTAAAGTATGTTATTTAATACCACCGCATCTCGTGACACACAGGATACGCAATGAATTACAGAAAAAAGGCGGCATGTGAGATGCTGGCATGGCACAAGGCGTTTGGATTTGCTCAAGAAATTCCCCCTGTCATTTGTGTGAGACTCTCCGAAAGCAGAGACCGGCTCTGACAGTTTTACACTGCACCAGATGGCAAGCAATCCTTCCCACCGTCACACTGGCTCCAGGCATGGCACAGCATCGAAACGTTCGCACAAGTACACACAAACACACACACACGCATACGTGAACACTTCCATCCCATTGGAACCGCTCTGGCAAATCAATATGCCCGAAAACCACAGGGATTGGTTTCGCACTGTTTTCAAACTAGGCCAAACTCGAGCTACCGTAAAATTTACTGTGCCACCGGAGGGCAGGCAGCGATCTATTTTGGAAACAAACCGAAACGGAAAACTCGTAGCCCGTGTCTCAGCAAATCTATCCGTGAGGCACCAAAAATCACACGAGACTGCATGATCTCGGAGAGCCAGTCTGTTGCGGTAGTTAGCACGGCACTAACTAGATAAAGTAAATACATAAAAGCTACTACTAAGGGCGAGCGAGATGTGGTAATGCTGTGAAAGATACTGAAGGTTAATGTGGTAATATATCATAAAGGCTAAGCTACAAAAGCAAATGCTGGGCTGAACACTGTCTAACACGTTAGGATCAATGTTAAAGCTTAATCGACTTCTATTTCTGGATTGAGCTGTTCAATTCAACGCTCGCAGAGAGGAAGGGAGAGACAGATGGGGAAGAGATATAAAGAGTAAGAGATATGGGTTGTGAATGAAAATATAACTTAATCAAGAGATGTTACACCTGCCGCCCTTTAACAACCATTGACTGTTGTTCACACTGACAGTGATGCCAGCTTGCAACGACATGGCAGTAAGGTCACATACAGTGGCATCCAAAAGGCTACACTGAAAATACAGGAATCAGAATTTAAAAAGTTTAATTTAGAAGTAGCACCTGGATCCTTGCCTCATTTGTGATCAGATTTTCAGAAGCTTTTCCACAGACCACCAATGACGTCAGAGCATAGCATAGTAGGAACGCCAACAGTACAATCCAAAAGTACATTGATCTGGGGGCATTCAGCGGTAAAACCGCTGTGTGTCCATGTGAACAGGACATTACACCTGCTCACAGAGCTTTAGTTGTAAGTTAACCCAATAAATCCCACTGGTCACATCTATTTAGACACTAGAATGCTTCTATTTTGCATCATTTTGGTGTCAGTAAGTTTTTTTTTTTTTTTTTAAGAAACTGATATTTTTATTAAGCAAGGATACAGAATTCTGTTTTTTAAAGTGCCCCTATTATGCCATTTCCAACAAAAATGAACCATGGTTTTCCTATAGGAAAAGTGTAGAAACCATGTTTTTTTGGTGTACTGATTACCATTTGTATAACGACAGTTTTACTGCAAATTGTTAAACTATGGTTAGTAGCAAAACCACTATAAATTTGTAGTTAACATGGCTTCATTATAGCAACCGTGGTTTTTTGGTTTTATTTGTAGCAAAACCATGGTTAATTTTCGTAAGAGTGTATGTGAATGCAAACTATCTGCAAAGTTGTAAAGCCAAAAGTGCACAATAAACTATTGTCTCCCAAAAGAAAGAATCAGAATCGGCTTTAAACAGCATAAACGAGTTGTAAGTAAGTGATTGTAAGTGATTCAAATTCAACGTCTGTGACCGCTGCACGTCACTGGGTAGCATATTTGCATAACATGCACCTACATTCTACGTTGGCCGGCCACAAACAACTTGAACAAGTCATTTAACTGCCGACTACATCTCTAATCTCGAGGAGTTCACTGCAAGATTCACAAAACTCTTGCTTATGAAAGATGGCTCAGTACCCAGTTTATGTAGACCAGCTGGCTCCACTAAATTACAACCCATAAGTATGATAAATGATAGATGTTTATATTTTCTATCAAGCGTTCAAAATACGGAAGTATGGGCATATTGTTTCTGAGATGTGCTGTATGCGGGAGACCGATCACAACAGACTGGACCATCTGACCAATCAGAGTAGAGTAACAAAAACAAAAGCAGTGTTTTAGAGACACATTTTGAAAATGTTTTGAATGCATGATCTTAAACATGCAGCACTCATGCAGTAAAGATGCTGGTTTGAAGCATATATACAAACACTTGAGTACTCGTGGTTGATTAATCTGTCGGGTACTCAAGTAGTCAAAATGGCCAACAAGAACATAATATTTCTGACCCCAAACTTGACAAATTTACTTACTGATTAGTGACCTAGATATTACAGAATTAGATTTTTTTTTTGTTTAAAAATGTTCAGAATCCTAAAACTTTATTTTATTTCTAGGTTTAAAATTAGATTTTGAATACCAAGTTCACATTTTGGATCCCACTGTATGTTACTTTATTGTTCGTAATTTTCTTTTGGATCTTTATGACCAACTGAGACAATTTTAAGCCAGTAGTAACATCAAATGTTTTTATTTATTTATTTTTAATGTATTTATTTTAGAAAACTCTGTTGCATTGGGTTGTTCAAGGAATAAAATTAATGTAGGGGAAAAATGGTACAAGCATTGGTTAAACAAGCTTACTAAACCCACGCACCACTTCATATTCCTTCACAGGACTCTTCAGCTAACCCCATACAACCATTACACTGGGCAAAATAACCCTTGCCAACCCCCAACACATCCCTCTGCAGATGAGAGTGAAACAAGGTGAGGCACAGCCCACTGGCACTGCAGGCAAACCTGTGTTTATTTATAGGCACTTAACCCACTTTATATCACATTTGTCAATGTCAGCCCTGTGTCCTAATCTAGCCCTCTGTCAGCACATCATTAGTAAACGCTGATCCACACTCTACAAACACACACATACATCACCTGCATTCTACCACATGGTAGAAAAGCAGCACAAGAACAGAGGTCTATCAGCCGCCAAGAACAGGGATGGCCAGAACTTGAGTACTTGGAAACGACAGCAATCATCGATCGTAAAAACACACTTGAACTTCAAAACATAGGATGCTGACTGAAGATCAGTAATATGTGCCAAAAAAGGGGCCTCGTTATTTTATTTAGTGATTGTTTGACATTTTGGGCCTTTCGTACCTTGCACTCCAATTGGTTAAATCAGGCGGCAATTTGCGGTGACACCGTATTGCAACTCACATACGTGGTGACTTTCAGCCCGAAGCAACTGAGTGGAAACAAAAGCAGTGTTTTAGAGACACATTTTAAAAATGTTTCGAATGCATGGTCTTAAATGCAGCACTCCTGTGGAAAAGATGCCTATCTACAAACACTTGAGTACTCATGGTCGATTAATCTGTCGGGTACTCAAGTAGTCAAAATGGCCAAAAAGCACATTTCCAGCCCCTCTTGCACAATCATCCAAAAAAACACAACCTCTCAGCTTTCTATATCAAAATTTTTGGTTTCGAAAATTTGGGATTCACTTTTAAATCTATGTCAAGCTGCCGTTGTGCGTTTGCAGTTGCTGTTTGTTTATGGCAACCAATGGTGCAAAAAAATGCGCCACCGTTTTTATTAGGTCTCCAAAGACAAAAGGGAGAATTAAAGGGACACATCTTCACACCGAACAGCTGCAAGTGCTGTATAAGCGTCTCCCTGCAACCAGATTCAGTCACAAGATTAAAAGGCACCGGACAAGCCTATAAATAGGCAGAAAAAAACAATCACTCAGAGTTAAATTTGGAGTACGGTTATCTGGATTTGAGATGGGGGAGGTTTAACTACCTGTCCTTGACTTGCTTGTCTTTGCTGGCATGTGACTTTCCACACTCCTATCGACAATACAGATCATACTATTGCGAAAATATACATACACATACACGTACAGAATTACACACATGCACATCGCTCTCGCACTCGCTTTAACTCTCCTCTTTTGCGACCCGGGGCGTCTCCCTTTTCTCGTCTATTTCTGCTGGATGGTGGGCGGTTCCAGCTCGGGACCGCCGTAGTACTGGCTGCAGTTGGGGTCCCCCCTCACTTTGGGGGACGAGGGTATCTGGACACCAGTGTAGGGGTTGACGCACCAGCACTCGCCCCTCTGTCCATGGCTGGACATGTTGCACTGGAACACAAGAGAGAGATGATGATGATGAGAGGCGGGCGGGGAAACGGTGGGTGTTGGGAGCTTAATGAAGCTCTTGGGCAAGTACAGGGTGGAGGCGCTGCCCCAAAACAGCCCTCCCGCCTCATTTGGCCCAGCACGTCTCATTGACCCCTACTGAGCACTCCCAAAATGAGGTCATAATTGAACTGGACATAGCTGACGCTGAGACCCAAAACAGGCAAAAAACAGATTCTCAATTTTGTCCTCCAATGGCAAAGAACAAAAACTGACAGTTACGATAATTACAAAAGGAACAGGATGATTACAACACAATTAAATGTGGTGAGGTACACTGTTTTGAGCCCTGGGAACCGGGTTTTCACGTCAAAACAACATACCCATTTACTTCTCCGGGGCACGTTTGTTCTGGTTTAAGCTGCAGCATGTCATGCCAGGACATAGAAATATTATATCATAATTGTGAACATAATTGTTAACTTGTGAAGGTTCCTATTATCAAGCTCTGTCAGCAAAATGTCAACGCTGTTAAAGTCTAGACAACAGACACAACTGCTTATATATATATATATATATATATATATATATATAATCTCCACATATACAGTAAGAGTTAAAATGATAAAATTAATGTGGACAGGAAAAATCTGATCGTTTGGTCATGATAATTTATATAGAGTATGTCTACTTGCAGACTTTGGTATCCTTGCAAATCTGAGCACTTTTTGAGACATTATTAAGACTTCTCATGAAACCCCTGAGCAGACATCTGTGACATCTTTTTCTTGGGAAAAGACCCTGAGAACCAAAAAGTCAGTAAAAAAAAAAATCTTTTATCTCATCGGGGTGTAAAAGATAAGTAAGAGAAGTCATTAAGATATAAAAGATTAAGTTTGTGATTCTCCTTTCCTCTGATGCCTCTAAAAAACCAAGGCAAGTCACCCAACAGACAGGTTAGTCGGTCAGCAAAATTTTCATTAGCTTGTAACTCTCAGCTCAGATACGGTTGCCTTGGCTTTGATAAAACAGCCTTCTGTAGTGAATGTGGGAATGCTTTATACGCCGTTTCTCTTTGGCTCCATCTTTTGAGTCTTTATTGAACCTTCCACATGGAACTGGATAATAAAACAGCAGGATGCTGCCGATTGAAAGGTTGTGCAATGTCTCATATTCCTATTGCCCTACAGTGAAATTAACACCCGCTGCCATCCAAACGCAAGTACTTTTTGTTCTAATCTACCAGCCAACGTGGCAGGAGACCTGCAAATGGTCTCAAATTGACCATGGACAAGAAGACTTCCAAAGAAAAGCTATTTTAGTTACCACAGCTGCTGATTTCCAACCATGATGATGTCTTTGAAAGGTCGAGTCAAAGATCACCTGCTTAAGGTTGTACTGTCCTGTCTTGTCACAGTTGGGGAACTTCAGGTCATAAAGATTTTCCAAAGGGCCCTTGTTGTCATGGAACGTCATTCTGGAGATGTTCTCCAACACTCTATCCAGCTCCTGTTGACACTGACTCTGTAAAACCAAACACACACGCACAAATTGCATTGTATTTGAGTATCTCTTTGACTCTTAAAACATATGAAAACACATTTTTGTGGCCAGGTATGTTTTAAAGCATGGCAGCTGGTTTGAGCTGGTTTAAGCTGGCCGTTTGAGCTGGTCCTGAGCTGGTTATAAGCTGGTTAAGAGTTGGTCTTAAGCAGGAGCTAGTTGCTTAGGACCAGCAAACTTTATCAGAAAAAAAATGTGTGGGTCATGAAATGCAATTAAAAGCTGATTTAATGAAATCTATACATTACCTGCATTTGAAAAGTGATGAAGGCATGGTAACGTGTTTTAGAGACACGTTTTAAAAATACTTTGAATGTATGGTCTAATATTTGGTTTCAAAAATGTGGGATTCAATTTTAAATCTGTCTAGCTGCCACTGTTGTGCATTTGCTGTTTGTTTGTGCCAACCAATGGTGCAAAAAAAAAAAAATGCACAACCATTTTCATTAGGTCTCCAAAGACAAAAGGGAGAATGGGAAAACTTTATCAGAGGAAATTTGTGGGTGGTGAAATGCCATTAAAAGTTGATTTAAAGAAATCTATACATTACCTGCATTTGAAAAGTAGCAAAAAAAGTGATGAAGGCATGGTAAAATGTGTTTTAAAGACACATTTTAAATTTTTTTTGAATGCATGGTCTTTAACACGCAGCACTTCTACAGAAAAGATGCTGGTTTGATGCATATCTACAAACACTTGAGTACTCATGGTTGATTAATCTGTCAGGTACTCAAGTAGTCAAAATAACCAAAAAGCACATCACCAGCCCCTCTTGCACAGATCCTCTCAAATCATCTAAAAAAAACACGACCCTCTGCTTTCTAAATCCAAATTTTTGGTTTCAAAAATTTGGGATTCACTTTTAAATCTGTCTAGCTGCCGCTGTTGTGTGTTTGAAGTTGCTGTTTGTTTATGCCAACCAATG
>JAHKKF010472614.1:0-14491 GCA_019740295.1 Labeo calbasu
CTGAAAGTTTTCTCAGCCTCAGGCCATCCAAGACATAGATCAGTTTGTTTCTTCATCATAGCAGATTTAGAAATAAATGACATTACAAATTACATATAGCATTACAACACCTGCTCACCAGTGGATCATCTGTAGTGAATAGGTGCCGTCGTCCAAACAGCTGATAAAAACATCATTATAATTCACAAATAATCCACATGATTCTAGTCTATATATCAATGTTTTGTGAAGGAAAATGCTGCAAGTTTTTAAATAAATAAATCCATAATCAAGATTTTAACTGTTGCTTCCAGCTAAAATTCAAGTTCTCTATCCATACTATTGCTTTGTACAATGAAAAAGCAGTTCTGAACAAATATTTTGGTGGATTTTGATGCTAGAAGACAACAGGAGATGCACTTTTTAGTGGAGGAAGCATTATTATAGATTATGGACTATTTTGGCCAGAGCCAATGGTTTAAGGTTAAATACCTTAATTATGGATTTGTTTTTTATAAACACAGCTTTTCATTTCACAAAAGGTCAACTGATGGACTGGAGTTTTGTTGGTATTTGTGGATTATTGTGATGCTTTTATCAGCTGTTTGGACTCTCATTCTGATGGCACCGATTCACTGCAGAGGAGCCATTTTTGAGCAAGTAATATAATGTTGAATCTCTCCAAATTTGTTCAGATGAAGAAACAATCTACTTAGATGGCCTGGGGTAAGTAAATTTTCAGCAAATTTTCATTTTTGGGTGAACTAATGCTTTAAAATCTTATTCATGCCATTGCTCTCAAATCTGATTGCTGTTTTCACACATTCAGAGGCACAAAGTTTGACAGAATACACTTGCCAGTAATATGTGACATTTCTTACATCAAATCTGATACAACACCTTGAGGCATTAACTTGGTAACTTTTTAATGAGATTTCTGAGCATGGTAGAAAGAAAAATTATCATTTTATGACATCTTACATTCTTCATTTTGGTAAAAATCATAAAGATTTACAATGTCATGAGGGTGAGTAAATGATGGCAGAATTTCCATTTATCCACCTTATTCTTCAAGACGGAAGTAAGCGTATGGGTGAGACTTGTGGTTAATTAGCCGCCACAGGGAACTAAGGAGAAGAATAACAATGTGCAGTAAACAGTAAAACTGTTTGCACTCCAAACCAGTGTGTTTGTAATTAAGATAATACATTAAAATAATATAGTAAATAATATGGTAAGACACACCAATTTGCAATATCAAGCAGCCAAACGAGCAGTTTTGTACAGCTAGAAATAACACGGATGAGACCAGAAGCCAGACCCATAAAAATTACACATGGCCCGCTCTTACAGGAAAAATAAGGTGGATAAGCCTTTAAAGTTTTTGAAAGAACACATATGGAGCTTTTTCCTCTGACCAAGAATTCTGGTTTTCCCACAGTTGTAAAATTTTGATCTATGTTGCTATTTGCACGATAAGTCTAAAAAACGTAATCACCTGTTTGGATTCATGTGTAAAGCTAAATCATGCAGACCAGGAGAAGCAGCGCTGGCGTGCTGAAAAGGCCCAGATGGAGCGTAACATGCAGGAGAACCGGGAGCGCATGGAGAAGCTGGAGGGATATTGGATGGAGGCACAAAGTCTTTGCCAGGCTGTGGATGAGCACCTGAAAGAAACGCAAGCTCAATACCAGGCTCTAGAACGCAAATACAGCAAGGCCAAACGCCTTATAAAAGAGTATCAGCAAAAGTGAGAGAAAACACACACAGATACTGATCCACATCCACATTCTCATTGAAGGTCCTGTCTAGCTTTAACCCTGACTTACAGTTGAGGTCATAAGTTTACATAGACCTTGCAGAATCTGCAAAATGTTAATAATTTTACCAAAATAAGAGGAATCATACAAAATACATGTTATTGTTTATTTAGTACTGACCTGAATAAGATATTTCACATAAAAGACATTTACATATAGTCCACAAGAGAAAATAATAGTTGAATTTATAAACATTACCCTGTTCAAAAGTTTACACATGCTTGATTCTTCTTACCTGAATGATCCACAGCTGTTTTTTTTTTTTTTTTGTTTAGTGTTGTTCATGAGTCTCTTGTTTGTCCTGAACAAACTGCCCGCTGTTGTTTAGGTCCCACAAATTCTTTGGTTTTTCAGCATTTTCTTTGTATTTGAACCCTTTCCAACGGCTGTATGATTTGAGATCCATTTTTTCACACTGAGGACAAAATTTTAAACAGGGTGTTTTATAAATTCAATATTATAAATTATTTTCGCTTGTGGACTAAATGTAAACATTTAAGTAAAATATCTTATTCAGGTCAGTACTAAATAAAAATATCATGCATTTTGTATGATCCCTCTTATTTTGGTAAAATAATTAACATTTTGCAGATTCTGCACGGTGGATGTAAACTTATGACCTCAACTGTATTTTTTTTTTTAAAGATAAATATACTATATGTATATTCACTTTTATTATTTAAGATACAATTTATATTTAAACACAATTAGAATTACAAAACAACATTACCGAAAAACTTGCATACTAACTAATGAACACACACACACACACACAAAATATTTAAAATATATGTAAACAGCATGATGTGACACTCATTGTGCTTGGCTAAATTAAAAAAAGGTATTCAGGTATTTAAAAAAAAAAAAAAGGTATTAATGCAGACAATGATTTAGACACAAATCTTCTATGATGACAAAAATTTAACATAAGGAAGCACAAAGTTTTTGAAAAACAAAAACAAAAAAAACATACACACACACACACACACACACATATATATATATATATAACCAAAAATGTCAATAATAATAATGATTAAGATATGTATACACATCCATCTAAAATGCAAGGAAATTGTTACTTTTCACACAACTTGACAATTTCATAATTAAACAAAAAATACAGGCTTGCTAAAAAATTATATAAACTAAATCAACAGGAATACAAATATCACATTTCTAACAAGCTAATTTAGTAGTCATTGGGCTAAGATCATTATATACAGCCAAGTGAATAATTCTTATTTTATGCAGTATTTAATATAATTTCAGAAATCTTTTAATGTCTTTTGCCTTTTGTTTTTCATAAAGAGAGATTGAGTTACTGAAGAAGAAAACAGCTCAGCAGAAAACTCTAGAGGAGACTGAAGCTTCACATAAGGAGGAAACAGAGCAACTCCAAGACAAGGTTAAGTGACAATTCCTGTAATATTTAGTAATGATCAAATCCTTTTGCTTACCACTAATATATTGATTTTAAAAACTATTGTACAGTTTATAAATATGGCAATTAGACAATTCAATCTAAGCAGTCATATAAAATATCTCTTTATACAGGTAATAGATCTTGAGTCACAGGTCGAGGAGTTGAAGTCACTGGATCCATCGTAAAAGTAAACAATTGTTAACATTATACCTACTTCAGTGTAAATGTATTGGAACTGGGGAAACAGAGAATCTGTACTTTTGTCCATTTTGTTATTGTCAGTAAGCCAGAGAGTTTCATTCCTCCATACCTTGATTTCAGGCTTTTTATGCTTTTAGAGATTTGTCTTATTTTTCTTATACTCATTCATAGTATCGTGAATAATTGTTTTACCCTGCAGTGTTTGCTCCTTAAAACCCTTTGTATTTTCCTTATATTTAACTCTAGATAATGATTCGGCTGTCATTGATAGTTTTGCCAAAGTTGTTCCTGTAATATTACAATGTACACAGCAGAATCTTTTCTAAGTTACGTTAACAACATGCATTTGGCAGAACAGAAGCCTGATCTTTCATTAACAAAATACTACAGTGAAACATATTTCCGAGGTTCAGTCCTGACAGTAATAAAACAGCAACATTGATTCTACCAGAAACGGTAAAAACAACATCTTTGAATCTGAAGCTCCAGGAATGACCTGCCACTTGCTGCTGTACCTTAAAAGTCTTGTTACTCTTTTATTTCATTTTTATCCTGATGTCTTTCCTGGGACATTCTTTAGGAGGCACTGTTGTATATGTGATAAAACAGTAAGTATGATTTATCTAGATTCTTTGAAAGTATATACTAATTTAAAATGGGAAGCACATCATTCATGGTGGAATGGAGGGAACCTGAGAAAAAATGGGAAGAGTCAAAATAATAAAAGAACCAGTTAAGAATGAAGTATTTCAGCTCATATTTTGTGATCATTAAAAAACAACAGAACATTTTAGCGTAGCCTTACTATATAGCCAGATTTTTAAGGGGTTTACGTAAACACCTCTCTCCAGATGCCTCTCTTCTACCTATAGCAGTCCACACTTTACCTCTTGTGCAAGGTTTTGGTGACTTGAACCTTAAAAACCAACTGCTGCCTTTTTCTCAGTATTACTCCTGCTCATAATCACTCTTCAGTGTTTATTTAGACCTTCCCCTTAAACCTTCATTACAGAGGCAAAAAAAAAAAAGGTGTTTGCTACTTATGTTTTTCAGTGGAACTGTTCTTTTGTTCAGCTATACCAGACACTGGTGATAATAATAATGTATGATTATGGGACTGGCCTCCACGTGTGTATAGTTTTCTTTCTTTTTCTTGTTTTTTAAATGAGTGTGGTTTACATTTAAATGCAGTTAAGAGATTGACCAGTATGGGCCACAATAGTTTAATGAAATCGGGATGCATTTAAAAAAAGAGGAGGAAATCTTGATTCTACTGCCTGGAATGACTCTGCCTCATGTATTGTTCAATATGTTTTAACCTAGTACAGCACACATTTCTTAGACTAGCTGTTGGAGGAATACGTCTTAGATACAATGGCAGTGAATTCCACATCTTAGGAAGCAAGATTGTTTGTTAACATAATCATGTGAAATGTATGAAGGAACCAAGAACTATAAATGATTGTTATTGTAGTATTTAGTATGTCATCATTAGTCTTTACACAGGACTAAATTAAATCGATGAGGCATGTAAACAACTTTTTTTCAGTGCAAGGCTTGTATGGAAAACACACTCACGTGGTTTGTTAATGTGCTTTTATGAAATAAACAGTCAACTGTGGATTTGTAATCAAGGTTGCTTTGTTTTCTTCAAGTGGTGCATGCTTTTTGCAACTAAATCTGTCAAGAGAGCTAATACAATGAGCATATAAAATCTGAGACTGCTTTGCAGTTCAGAGATGATCAGAACTGGGGACATTCACATCACCTAACACTAGAGGGAGTGCACTGGTACATACGTAGCTTACAAACACCTACAATAAGAAGCATGGCACAGCTTTAAACTCTTAAGTGACTAATGTAAATGATTCTTCCTGCTGACAAAGATGTCAGATCATTCTAAAGTTATCAAGGATATGATTAATTAATCTCAAATAAAGTAAATGAAATATCTAAACACCTTAGCCCTCAAAGATTGGATACCAGAGGATTTTTCCTCTTCCTGAACCTAAGCATCTTATACAGCATTCTTCTTTGCTCAGTGTTACAATCAAATCTTGAGTTTTAAACAAAGCAAAAAACAAACCATTCAACAGCTTTTAATAGAGTACCTCTGTGGTACAAATTGAGAAAAAATACAGACTAAAGTCATATTTGTAATACATAATCTACATCAGAGAACTCTTTGTTAGTCAAACATCTTGCCAATGAGCTAAAGGAGAAAGAAAAAAAAACTTGTTCCATTAATTATTTTATTTTATAAATGTATTTGAAGGTTAAATCGTTTCCAAGAAGACGGGAAACTTGCATAGCACCAATGTGCATGTCAACAATGCATGAGCATCTTCTAGCTTTCTGAAATAGTCAAAGATCCAAGGGTTTTTGAGGTGATTTTGCAGCAATGACACAGATGGTATTATGTATAAATCTCAACACTCACAATTGAGCACATAAAGCACATCAGTGAGGCCTTCGGTATTAGTAAACACCTCACTTATTTGATTTTACTTGATTTAGAGAAGAAAAAACTGATGTGATCTTTATGGTATCTCTAAAAGAAAATCACCAGATCCACATACTGGAATGTTCTATGAACAGTAATTTGCTAAAAAGCACAGTCAGACACTGGATAGTAGAATTAATGTACCAGGTATTGCCCTTGCAATACTATACGATCATACTTACAATATCTATATTAAAAATTTGTATAATGTAAATATTATACAACTTATATATTATAATATAATAGAAAGATAGAAGGATCTCAACTTGTAGACATCACATGTACATGTATCATTTTGCTAAACCAGCTCTTTACTGTGGTCAAGGTCAGAGGTGGAGGGTTTGTTCTACTTGGTTTGTGCACATCATGATAAAGATGAATTTAAATCAGACAATAAACACATAGCATTTTATACAATATACAAGTATGGCAAAGACACATGACAGCAACCATGCTCACAGCGTACAAATGAGCATCAAAATCTTTTAGGAGGCCCATTTGTAACAAAAGAAAAATTAAAAAAGTATTAGTGGCAAAGCAGACTGATGAAAACGGTTTCTGGCTGCAAGTTTTGCAATATCACAATCACAGTAAATCATAGTTAGATGCAGTAGCTTCCTTATACCTACTATTTGAAGGGAGATAAGCTATACTAAATGGGCCTATAAGATCAAAAAGAAAAAAAGAATAACAGAAGCACTACAACAGATAATCACTGCATCAGATGATGCACAGAGGGGTATGAAATGTTTACAAAATATTTGAAAATGTATGCATCTGTGCAAACTCAAGAGTTCTCAAAACCTCCATTTTCCCATCTTTGAAGTTTCTTGACTAAAAGAAAACATCTTGCAACACATACATTTACAAAATTATTTTACTATGATCAAAGGAACATACTGTTGAACAATTACACGTTTTGTCATTAATAAAATATAGTTTTGACTTCCACTAACTTTTTTTTTTTTTTCTTCAGTAAACTGATTACAACCAGCCTAAATGGCTCTGTGACTTTGGGGACCAACTACCCAAGCAATATTGTGCCCCATTATGTTACACTCAAAAATGCTTTGTTCAGACCTGTCTAACAGTCTCAACAAAAACGGAATCTTTTCAATGGCGAGATAATTTTGTCTTACAAGAACTTAAAGATGAACTGAAGATGATCTTAAAATAGGAGCAACAGACTTTTCATAAGACATCCGTAAATTCATCAGGGTCTTTACTACTTCAGTCAGGAGTGCATTTTCTGATGATGCCGGGTGAGATGGTATCTACGAGTGAAGCTTTTCCCACACTGAGT
Organism: Labeo calbasu; assembly: GCA_019740295.1. Classification (NCBI taxonomy): domain Eukaryota; kingdom Metazoa; phylum Chordata; class Actinopteri; order Cypriniformes; family Cyprinidae; genus Labeo; species Labeo calbasu. The sequence goes on from JAHKKF010472614.1 coordinate 7,233, forward strand.
GCAGGGGAAAAGTTTGGTGCCATTATGAAGCTGTTGGTGAGCTTTGAGACTCTGTGGTCGACTAAAGCTTTTTCCACAATCAGGGCACTGGCATGGTCGAACGCCTGAATGCTTCTGCTCATGCCTCCTCAAATCTCCCGACTGCCTGAAGCTTTCGCCACACTGGGAACACAGGAAAGGTTTTTCACCCGTGTGTGTGCGGAGGTGAACATTCAGCTGTCCGGAGTGGACAAAACTCTTTCCGCACTGCTGACACGTGTAAGGCTTTTCTCCTGTGTGGATGCGCTGGTGTTGCTTGAGGCTATTGAACCAACTGAATGCCTTTCCGCAATCTGGGCACAGATACACCTTCTCCCCCTGCTTGAAGCAGCTGTGGTTCTTGAAGCCCTTGATTGTACTAAAGCTCTTGCAGCACTGGCTGCAGCTGTGAGGCTTTTCAACAGACAAAACACCCCCTTCTTGGAAACTCAGATATTTAACGCTCATTTCTGGATGGTGGCGACGGATGTGCTTGTAAAGATAGCGCTCATCGGTGAAAGAGAAGGGGCAGTATGTGCAGGGAAAGATGCTGGCATCAACAAGGGCTGAGCTCTGGCGGTGGGCTTTGCGGCGCGAGTGGCTCTGCTGGTGGCGCTTCAAGCCAGAAGACTGGGTGAAGGATTTGAGGCACACCGTGCAGCAGTAGGGCTTCTCCTTGGAGTGGATAGTGCGCTCATGGCGGCGAAGGTTACACAAACGGTTGAAGTACAGGTTGCAGAGGGAGCAACAGTAAGATCCTTCTCCCTGCTGAATGCACTCGTGGGCTTGGAGAAGATCAAAATTATTGAAAGCTCTCAGGCATTCACCACATACATGCTGAGAATCAGCTTCTTCCTGTGGTCCCTCTAAATTATTACTATCCTGTCCTGCACATTGGTGAGCTTTTAGTGTCTCCAAATCAGAGAAACTTTCTTCACACTCTGTGCAGATGAACAAACTCTTCTGTACTTCATCCTGAGCTGCATGCTTGTTTTTAGGTGGTCGCCCCCTTGGTCGGCCAACAGGCACTTTTTTAGGGTGACTCCTGCCTCTCAAAGTGTTCTTCACAGGCCTCCTTACTCGAGTAGGAGGTTCATAGTTTGGGTCATGCTTATCAGAAATTGTCTCCGCACCACCCTCAGTCTCTGCTGTGAGCAAGCCGCTCTCAACTAACCTGAGGTACTCTCCATGGTGATGGCGTTTCAGATGTTGATATAAATTGGATTTGGCCACAAAAGAGAAGGAGCACTTTGTGCAAGGGTATATATCAGAAGGTCTGTCAGCATCTTTCTCTTTCTTCTCTTCCCCCTGGTGGGTTTGTTGGTGTCTTTTCAGCCCTGTTGCTTGACTAAAGCACTTCCTACAATGGCTGCAGCAATAAGGCTTCTCTTTGGAGTGGATAGTGCGCTGATGTCTTTTCAGATGACAAGATCTCAAAAAGTTACGGCCACACTCACCACACTTATTAATTTCACCCGAGACCTCGGTTTCACAGTTTGCCTGGTCACTTAAACCATTACTGCATGTATCAGACAAATCAGCACAGTCTGACTTTTCTGATTGATGGATGGGTTGACCATTTAGGGTTGAAACTTGACAGCTTTCTATCGCTGGCTGCATATGGGTTGAAGGAGCTGCATCAGAGGCCAGAAGGCACTGGTCTATGTCTACAGACTCAAGCGGCTGTGTCTGCATGAAGTGTGCATACTCATCTGGGTGTGAGCGCTTCACATGAACACGCAGATAAAAAATTGTTGGGAAGGAGTAATCGCAATAAGGACATGGACAGTCCTGAGTTGCCTGTTCTTCAGCTGGACCTGAAAAAAGAAAATCAAATTACTGGAAAGCCACTAGGCCATGACAGATATCAACTGAAACTGCAAAGCATTCTCTGTATTTAGCTATCTCTTCAAATACTAAGGTCCTTCTAACTTTTAGCTATATAACTGAAATGTTTATGGCACACTTACAAAGATTAACTGCAAATATGTTTTGTACATGATCAAGCAATGCTCCCTAAAAGATTTTTTCTCGTTTTATTAGCAACCCCCTTGATCTAATTGGTCCTAACTGTATGTTTTAAGAAAAATCAATTATTTATTTTAAATGGTTCAATTAAATTACTGTTAATTATAAAAACACCACCTGTTTATTTGTCTTCAGCAACATGTTATTTAAACATCCAGTCAATGACTGAGCAGGTCATAGTGACGAAAAACGAAAGCAATTATTGCTACAGTTAATTACATTAAATTAATTACATTAAGTAACTATTCTAAATAAGTCAGCAAATTAATGATAAATATGCCATGAAAGTTTCAAAGCTGCTGCTAAACAGAAGTGCGAGAATAAGTGCGAGTGGTAAGTAAATGCAGTCAATCCAAACCTGTATGCATTTATTTCTTCTGTGAAACAAAAGATATGGTGAAAAAATGCTTTAGCTGCTGTCAAACAGAGTAAAGCTATTGGACTTTTTAAATAACACCTGTAGTTACAGCACATTGTGTGACATTAAATAAACATTCATTTAGAACATGCCACAGCATTATGTTAAAAATAACTTCTATTTGATAATATAGAACAAAGACGCCACAGAGAAGATACATATTCAAGATGTAGTTACCTAGACAAACGCATTTCTTATCCCAAATTTTATCCCAGGTGATGCCAAGTCCTTGAGCATATTCTTCAGCATACCAAACTCTAAATTCTTGCCCTGGGCTAATAGGGCGACAACAACGGAAGAGAATACGTCCATTTTGCTGGAATGCAACAAGATTCTGTTCTGTCTCACTCCTTGAGCACACCACAAACCTAAACAAAACAAGATTGAGAAAACCATCAAACAAATGGGTAAACAACAATGCACAACAAAAGCAGATAGAATTGCTTACTTCATCCAGTTAGAGTGAGTGTCCCTCTCTGCATCTACGTAAGTATACTGATTATTGCCTCTGTAAACCTAGAAAGAAAATTACATTAATATTCCTAAAATAAAAAAGCTTATGTTGAAATTACATTTATAACTCAATGATAACAAATAATAACACAGTGAGGTTGACACTCACTACCCAGGAGAAGGCACTATCCAATGCCTTTTCTTCAGTGGTCACCTCTCCATCAAAAGGTCCAAAATGCATCCCCACTGGCACAGTCTGGCCTTGGTTGAAAACCCCAAGTCCTGCACTAGAGATACTTGATCGACCTATAACCAAACCTTGTGGCAACGTCAGCAGAGTTCTCTGAGGAATGCCCATAGCTGTTGGTGAGTCACATGTGAATAAAGGTGGACCATGAACTTCACACTGGTCAATGAAATGCTGGTGACACATCTCACAATCTGCCAAAAAAGCAAAGAGTAAGACAAGGAGAGGGTATTGCAGACACAGAAAGTGTAAAAAATACACATGAAAGGGAGAAAGGAAAAAGATTTAAAATGCATTAAATTTGCATATTTACGTTTTTTTATGTGTGAATTACTTACAGAAATGTTGGTCGTTAAACACACTATCATTCTGTTCCTCCATCATCACAACAGAGGAACAATTAGTAATAGAGCCTTGTATCTCTATATTCTGCTCGTCGCTTGGTGGCAAATCTGTCAGGAAAATTTGTTTAAAAAAAGGGTATTCACAGGTTATTGTTTTTTATTAACATGTTAAAGTGCTAACATTACGCAAAAATGGCGTCAAAGTTAAGGTGTTCTATACTGTGGTAGACCTACACTTCACTTATCAAAGAGAAAAGCAAACAACTAAACTAAGATGTCAAACTTCAATAAAACAACAATAGAATAACATGATGCATTACTGGCCTTGGCAAAAATTTAGCATATATTTTGTAACTAAAGGAAAATTTGCTGTCGTGACACGTTTTGGTGACCTTGTTTTAAATGTTAAAACAGCAGTTAATGATGGCATAAATTCATGAAAAGCATTAATCATTCACAGTTCAAAACAGACGTGTAAAACCGTTCAGACAAATTCCAAAGAGAGATACATTTTATGTGTATATGCCGCTTTGAGCAATCTAAAGCTAGCATGGTAGGTCTGCAAATAGTTGCTAACTATTTCGCTTTAGTATACAACAATACCCACCCGGACTGTCCGCCATTGTTTCACGAAGTGCAGTAAGTCACACCTTTTGGTTCTTAACACTGTACACACATTCGGACACTAGGGTTAATACAGTCCTGTTGAACATTCACGCTTACTAGCTGGATAGCGAACAAGAGCCCAACTCAGCGCTTCCCGAAACAGGAAGTTGTAATACGTCGACGTCTGTGACGCCATCATTAACCTTGTTTTCCTTCCGCGACTGTGTGTGTGTGCACTGCAAGTACAAGCCTTGTATCAGTGTTGGTTAAAATTGTAAACTTGTCTTTGTGGTCTTTTTAATAGACACTGAGAATTATTTGAATGTGATTTCGGTGTCTACTAATAAGAAAGCTATAAAGACTGTTAGAATTTGCTCCGCACTTTGTGTAAGGAATCTTACGTAAAATAATGATCCTTTATTTATTTATTTATTTATTTATTTATTTATTTATTTATATTATTTTTAACTATTTTACTTTTGTTGTTGCCTTTTCAAGTGTCACTACTGCTGATATTTTGTATTTACTGTTATGTTTCAGCAAATAATAATAATAATAGTGCCATTAAAAACATTAAAGCTGGTCGGTGTGCTAGTAGCAAGTATGTTTAATCTAAGGTTTGTAAAGTAATAAAGCAAGTGCACTTTTTTGAGGTGCACGTTAAAGCAGCAAACTAAATAAAGAAAAAATATGTTTATTGGTTACCAACGTTTTGGCAAAACAAGTAGCTTTTGTCAAGGTATGATTTCTTTCATGACAAAGTGGAGAAAAATATAAATAAGAGTAGTAATCATGCACAGGTAAAGATAATGACATCTGGGTCATCAACCAATAATTAGCTAATGAACAAATGTAAACTCTTACATAAATCCTGAATAAATGAATTGACATCACTATCATTAAATGCAAATTAAAGTTTCAGTCAAAAACGACATGGTAACTAATAAACTGTTTAAGAGGGAGTGTGCAGTTATATTTTTCTTTATTTAATCTATGGTTTATGTCATTGTTATTCAACAGCTAATTTAATCAACATATGCACACGATTACAGTTGGAGAGATGCAAGCTTGATGTCGGAAAAAGTTAAAATGCATAAAAATACATCAGTTTAATGCACTTTTAATTTGCCAGTTTAGTGAGAGTAAAAGTGTCCAAATAGAATGAATTGGAATGAAATAAAGTTACTTTGTAAAAATATGATTTATATACTAAATACAGGAACCTCTAGCACAACTAACAGATTTTGAAGCCAGAATTCAGGAACAGAGGTCATGTTTTGTGTCATTTAGGCCTACTGCAGTTGATACCTGCAGATTTGTGAACCTCTCTAAGAAATGTATTCCAACAAGTGACATAAATTTCAGTTTATTGTTAGAATGTGACTATATTGTAATTCAACAGTTTGTATTTAAAAACTAGTTTGCACATACTTTACTGTTCATATGTTTGGTGTTAACAAATTAATACTTTTAATTTATGAAAGATGCATTAAATTAAACAGAAATAACAGTACAGCCATAATTTTAGAGAAATATTTGTACTTCAAATAAATGCTGTTCTTTTGAACTTTATATTAACTAAAGAATCATTAAAAAAAAACATTTCTACCTTAAACAGCACAAACATTTTGAACAAATAATAATAAGAAAGGTTTCAGTATATTAGTCAGTAACAGTGAAAACCAGAGAAATGGCTGCTGAAAATTCTGGGTTGGCATCTCATAAATTAAATAGCACAACAGTTATTTGTGTTTCAGTATTTTCACATTACACTAAAACTTGTAGCAAAGTGCAACAAGACAAAAATTGGTGAGAAGTGGCTGTTTAAAAAAAGCTTTGCAGATTAGTGTGGGCAGGGGTTTCAAGGCCGGGACACACCAAACTGCTGGCAGCGTCTGTCAGGCTAGTTTGTTTGGTGAGTTACACACGTTCGCTCTCACCGGGCTCATGTCGGTGGCAGTTTGAATGTTGCAACATGTTGAAGTAGCGTTAAGGCAATTGGTGCGAGTGAGATCTCTGATTGGATGCTCAGTTTAAAGAAACAGGCCCAGCCTCTGCTCCACCCTAACAGAGGCACCGCTGCCAGAGCAGTCTTTTGGAAGGCTCTTGAGGCTGCTATGCCTGAAAAGGGCCCACGAAGGCTCTCCTGTGAGGGTAGCGTGACCGAGTGGTCTAAGATGCTGGACTTAGGTTCGGGTGGACTTAGGCTCTGCTGCCAGCTGCGATTTTAACCAAGGCAGCGATTAAGGCTCCAGTCTCTTCGGGGAAGTAGGTTCGAATCTCACGCTGCCAGAGCAGTCTTTTGGAACGCTTTTAAGACTGCTATGCCTGAGCGAAGCGACTGGAGAAGTGACGCTGCGTGCTCATCCAAACTCAGCCGTTTTCACTTTCTTTGCTTGTGCCTGAGTAAAAAACTTGGATACACTCGGCGGGCTTTGCGAAGAAGGCTCGTGGCCGCCGTTCTCAGCGTTGCACAGGGTAGCATGGCTGAGTGGTCTAAGGCGCTGGATTTAGGCTCCAGTCTCTTCGGAGGCGTGGGTTCGAATCCCACCGCTGCCAGCTGTGATTTTAACCAAGGCAGGGAGGCCCTCTAACCCACAATGTGAGCAAGGGCCTGTTTCATAAAACAAGTTTACCAAATAAGAAAGGTTTATTTCAGTTAGTCTGACTTATCATCACTTGATTTGGTTAAAAACAATTTGGAATAGCTAAAATAAGCCTGGCTTGTTTGGTAAACTTGTTCTATGAAATAGCCCCCAGGTTTGTTTCACGCAAAGCGGATTAGGCTGCAGCTGCTCGGCAAAGTCAGTATTGTGAAGCCTTTCCACCTGCTGAAGCCAGCTGTGGCTCATGACCCGACGAGGTAGCTTGGCCGAGCGGTCTAAGGCGCTGGATGTATAGTATATGAAAACCAATACAAGACTTGTTTGTACTGCAAATAAATATTGAATTATTTTTTTGGTTAAAAAAAAAAAAAAAAAAAAAAGGCGCTGGATTAAGGCTCCAGTCTTTTTGGGGGCGTGGGTTTGAATCCCACCGCTGCCAGGGCAGTCTTTTGGAACGCTCTTGAGACTGCTATGCCTGAGCGAAGCGACTGGAGAAGTGACGCTGCGTGCTCATCCAAACTGGAAGCCTGTCCCAGCCT
>JAHKKF010472621.1:0-10541 GCA_019740295.1 Labeo calbasu
ACTTCATGTAAATTTTACCGGTTCATTTGAGAAAATTAGCATCATATCATAGTGTATACACACAAAAACTAACCGGCAACCTGTCAAAATAAAAGTAACGTTTAACATGTAACAGAAATGTATTAGTCTTGTATTACTTTTGTACAGTATAATGTAGGTTAGGATTAGTAGGATTAGTTTAAATATTCCTATTTCTGAAAAATTTAAATAAAACAATTAAATGCAGAAATTATAATAATAAAAGAAATAACAGAAAAAAATGTTTGTTTGGCAGCAAATAAAAGGGTTTAATTTTCATTTCATTAAAAATAAATAAATGTTTAATGCCTGTGTTTGATTATCAGAAAAATTAAAACAAGAATTTCTGAAAGAAAAAAAATTTGTCAGTATAAGGTTTGGTCTGTTTTCAGGTCTCAGGTATTTTTGAATTTTATTTTATTTAAGTTATTTTTGATAAAACCAAAAGTTTCTTGCCATACTGTTCTTGTAATAAATGGAGAGCAAATTACATTTGACTCCTCCTCTTTTTTGCTGAACCGAAAAATGGTCTGATCCGTGACTCAAAAACCGTGAGTGATCCGAACCGTGAGTTTTGTAATCCGTTGCACCACTATATAGAATATATATAGTATATATGCAGTGAATCATCTATTAAAACAGGGACTTGCTGCCACCTACTGGCAGTTTTTGAGTCATATTTATTCATCCATTACGGCCCTAAATCAGCCAAGGTACCAGCACAAAAACACATACAGCAGCAAAAATCTCCCTATTTCAGGCCCCAGAAGGAAACAGCTTATCCAATAAAATCAGTAACCTAAAGAAGCAGACAAACGCGACTATATAGTCTATCGCAGACCAGTATTAAAGTGTACAGGAAATATGCAGCAGTCATAACTTTAAGTTTATTTAATATTGAGTATAAATTGATCACTTGGATTTTCACCTCAGCAGGGAAAATCATACTGTGTCATTTACAGTCGTATGGTAAAATGTATATTTTTATTTGTATACATATAACAGTTCATACATAGTTGCAATAAGAATTCGTACAACTGCAACACCTGAGGACTAGTATTCTGCCACGTGAAACACGGTAGAACACGGTTCGATCGTCGGCTGACCAATCAGCGGAATGGGGCGTTTAATTCTCGCCCGTGTGTCAAAATCGCATATTCAAGTTGTTTATTCATTTTTCTTCCCCTAAAAGAAAAAAAACTAAAAATTAAGCTGATTTTCGTTTTTTTGAAAAAACAAAAAAGCCGTTTTCTCAATTTTCTATTTTCAATATTGAATCAAAAAATGAGTGAACAAATGATACACGAAACATTCAAAATAAATACTAAAGCATAATCTAATTTTTTACCCATGAACAAAAATGAGAAAATCTAGCTAAATTTTTGTTTTTCTGTTTCTCAAACAAAATGAAAAAACAAAAATCAAACCATTTCTCATTTCTCTTTTAAGTAGAAAATCAAATGACCAAAAGATACATGGACCGCAAAGTCTGTCGTTAAAGTATTGCTGTATAATTGCCTCCCAGAACTGTCTTGACTGCATTTCCAAACACACAGGCATCCATCTCCGTCTGCTCGCTCTGAGGCGCAAGTAATTTATTAAATATGAAAAACCTACTTTTCTCCTACATTTCTTAGTAATATATAGTGTCAGTTTATCAGGAAGTAACGATTTTGTTCTCTTTGACTTGTTGGATGGAAACCACAACTTTGGATGAAAACCCAGCTAGTGAGGGTAGAACATGACCTATACATTTCATATTCACAAACATACACACACAGGTGAATTACCTTTGGGTGGGGGCGAAGTAGGGAAAACTGGAGGTGCTTCACTGGAGTTGAATGAAGGTGTTGCACTGAAGTTGAATGGACGTGCTGTACTGTAGTTAAATGGAGGTGCTGCACTAAAGTTGAATGGAGGTGTTGCACTGAAGTTGAATGGACGTGCTGTACTGTAGTTAAATGGAGGTGCTGCACTAGAGTGGAATGGAGGTGCTGCACTAGAGTTGAATGGAGGTGCTGCACTGGAGTTGAATGGAGGTGCTGCACTGGAGTTGAATGGAGGTGCTGCACTGGAGTTGAATGGAGGTGCTGCACTAGAGTGGAATGGAGGTGCTGCACTAGAGTTGAATGGAGGTGCTGCGCTAGAGTTGAATGGAGGTGCTGCGCTAGAGTTGAATGGAGGTGCTGCGCTAGAGTTGAATGGAGGTGCTGCACTGGAGTTGAATGGAGGTGCTGCACTAGAGTTGAATGGAGGTGCTGCACTGGAGTTGAATGGAGGTGCTGCACTGGAGTTAAATGGAGGTGCTGCACTGGAGTTGAATGGAGGTGCTGCACTGGAGTTGAATGGAGGTGCTGCACTGGAGTTGAATGGAGGTGCTGCACTAGAGTTGACTGGCTGTGCAGCTAAATTTAGAGTGCAAAAAAAGTGGTAAAAACACACCACAGAAGAAAGCACAAAACAACTAAAAATATTGTACAAAAACTGTACACCATAACAGATTAAAGCATTTAAATATGTGTTCTTTGAATATTTTCCTTACGTATTGATGGTTGGACTGTCGTTGGCGCTGCATTAGGTGATGCTGTAGTTATGTTGGACAACATGTTAGTTGAGTTACTGGAGGAGTTGTTTATGTTAGGTGATGTGGTAGTTGTGTTTGGTGATATAGTAGTTTGAGCTGTGCAAATAAAGAAAACAAATGTTTAATATAAACAATCAGAGAATCTGAAGCATTTACAGATTGCTCAGTATAATTATGCCATCTGTTTCTTACAGAAGCTTGTTTGTACGATGAGATAAAAAAAAGGGTAATTGCAACACAAAACCAATCTTAAGTAGCACAGGTATATTTGTAGCTATAGCCAAAAATACATTAGGATATTAAAGGGGTCATCATATGCCCATTTTTCAGGGTCTTAATGAAAAGTCTATAATATACTTAAAATTCTCAAATACTTAAAATTATAAAATACTATAAATTCTCAATGGTTGTGTAAAACAACACCCTTTTTACCTTTAGCTCTGCCAAAATCATCCTGTTCTGGTCGAAGTTGCTTTAAATGTTAATGAGCTCTGCTCGCCCCGCCCCTCTTTTCTCTCTGTGGAGTGACGAGCTTGTTTACTTTAGCTGCGTTTAGCCGCTAAACTTCATAAGCAGCACGTTATTAGGAAAGACGATCACAAAGGTTCATAGAAAACCCTTATACTCATACTGCTGTAAATGAATCTGGATCACGCATGATTCGCGTGAACATAGACGGATATATGTAGATCGGAAGGCGCATTCCCTTCACAAACAAACGTAATCCACTGCATCTTCAGCGGTTCAGATGTCGGGAGTAAATGACAACCGCTATGTTCGTTACTACATCCAGCAACACAACACCTTAATCGCTCAATCGAAGATAATTCTTGTCTAACTTACATCCCTTGGTCCCTTCGGCATCGAAACAATGGAGGTCGGACTGTTACAGCTGATTTAAGGCGGGTCTGAGGTAAGACACTCATGTCAATCAACTAATATGGGAGCGGCCTCTGTCAGTGTGACGCCACACCAACAGGCATCTGAGAATGGCTCGATTTGAAAAAGGGGATATTATTTTTACAGATTAATTAAAAACCACTGCATGGATTTTTAGGATTATTTTTATCATTATCAAACATGTAAAAGTGAACTTTGCATCTGATGACCCCTTTAAGAATCATGTTCCATGAAAATATTTTGTAAATTTCCTACCATAAATATATGAAAACTTATCCTTTCATTAGTAATATGCATTGCTAAGAACTTCATTTGGACAACTTTAAAGGTGATTTTCTCAGTATTTTGATTTTTTTGCACCCTCTGTGCATTTTTAAATAGTTTTATCTCAGCCAAATATTGTCCATCCTAACAAATACATCAATGGAAAGCTTGTTTACGCAGATGATGTATAAATCTCAATTTCAAAGTGGTTTTGTGGTCCAGGGTCATATACAATAGCATTGTGATGGTTCATACCTGCCAATTTTGTGTTTACATCTCACAATCCAACTTTTTTTCCCCTCACAGTTCTGAGTTAATATCTCAAAATTCTTCCCCTTTTTTTTTTTTTGAAGAATTTTTGGGGAAAAAAAAGAATTGTGAGATAAAAAATTGCCTTTTTTATTTTTATTCTGTGACGGAAATTGAGCTTCCAGTTAAAACCTCCTCAGCACTAAATTATCATTCCTTTCAATGTGAGTCAAATGAATGAAATCAGAGATAGATATAAATCTAAAACGAAACCTAATTCTATAAAGAAATTCTGTAACAAATCAGCTGATGTGAACTTTACCTGTGGTTAAGCAGCTCAATGTGGCAAGCACACCGATGAGTAAAACAGCGGGAGCCATCCTGCAGGATGAGTGCGTGTCAGACGATCTGACCAGCATCTTCTCGTTTTTGTGCTATGGACCGTTTTCAGAGTCCAACCCTCTGCCAACACACACAGATGTCAGCAACAGATAAAAAAAAAAAACCCACATCGTTTCATGGCATGTGCATGACTGATCACAGATCTCTCAGTTTGTCCTGAAATACTGGTTTCTTTTATGACGCTATTAACATTTTTGAATGTCTGATGAAGATTTCCGAGCTGTTACAGTGAGTGTTCTATAAAATCGCATTGAACTTGTTTATATGAAATAAACTTTATCTGAAGAACAAATAATGCCTTATTTTCTTGATAGTTCTTATTTAGCCCATGTTATCACGCACTCACTCCCAGGCCATGCCAAACTCGTTCTTGAATGGAGCACAAAAGGTGAATTTAAGGATATCCTGGTTGCTCTTTTTCATATAATGAAAGTGTTGAACTGTAAAATGGGAGAAAAGCATCTAAAATGTTACATGAAATCTGTACATACAACTCGTATAGTTTTCTCCAAGCCCAAGTTTAAGGTCAGTAAGAGTGTCTTTTAGACAAAAAAAGATATTTATTTGTTTTCAACATTGATAATAAGTTTCAAATCAGCATATTAGAGTGATTTCTGATGGATCGTGTGACACTGAAGACTGGAGTAATGATGCTGAAAATTCAGGTTTGATCACAGCAATAAATTACATTTTTAAATATATTCAAACAGAAAACATATATTTTAAATTATAATCATAATTCACTTTTTTTTACTATATTTCTGATCACATAAATACAGCTTTGGTGAGCATTAGAGACAAATCATATCAATAAATCTCCTACCAACCACAAATTCTTGAATTCTAGTTTATATAAAACTGATCTTGTGTTCCAGATAAAAAATGGAACTCACATTAAATGAGTATGCATAAATATGATAATTTTTGGCCATTTATGTATTCCAAGTATGTAATACTTTATCATTTACCTGTATCTTTTAGAGATATCTGTTGTAAAGCCTTACAAAAGTTTTTTTTAGCTGTTCACGCTGGTTTACTAAAAATTCTTTAGAAAGAATTTTGATTAGATATGTTTTCAGAAAGCGATAAGCAAGTAAATATTTTCCATTTGTAAAGCTATCACCTTCACCATCTTGTTTTACTTACTCCATCAAAATCCAAACCAACCTACAGTTTCACCAAGTATTATGCTGTTTCGTGTATTAAAATAATGTGTTTTCCAATTAATGCTCCATTTGTGTGTGTGAATATTAGCAGATCATGTGTTCAGTCAGTGTGTTCACACTGCCACCCGCAGGTTGAGTTCACAAACTGATCACCAGGGTTTAGAGACGTTCACAGACCCTCTGTTGTGCTGTTCTGTCTCGTGTCATTAAACTCTGTTCCTGTGAAAGGCTTAATGATACTTCTTCTTTCTGCCACCTCTCTGTTTGTGGTCAGATGCGTCTAAACATCAAACGAGAGAGAGAACAAAGTGCTTCAGTGAACTCAGAGACGATCGAAGGTCTTTCTGTCATTAACAGGGATAATCAGCTACCTGCTAAATCATCCACCTGCTATGCAAATACTCAAACACACACACATACACCTCCAGCACGCTACTTACTGGCCTCACGTACAAAGTTCTGGGAGATTTGCATCCAAACCTCACAGCAGAGAGCTTCCTGATGAACTGAACGCCTCATGCATCATGGTAAAGTACCATTATTTTTGTTATGTTACATGTTAAATATTTAGGAATACAGATGAAACTGATATATTATTGGTGTCTGAGTTGGTTTCAGATGCTAAAAACACTGTTTCATATGTGAACGTCAATGTAATTATCATTTGGGGTGGCAACATCCAGGCACTAGTGTCATTTATTACTTGGAATTGATGTCAGATACTGTGTGCGTCACATATACTGTTCAGAAAAGTTAGGTAATATCTACTTTTGAATTTCTGCTTTTTTCTACTTAAACATGCTGCTAATACTTCAGCTTCTTATTCGCAGTGAACAGAACGCCACATTGTTCTCTGTCTGATGCATTTGAACGACCTATCTGATAAAACCGGAAAATGGCACAGTTTCAGCTTCCTCTTACCTAGTCATCCCAGTTACGACACTATTAGGTTTTGTGCTTTCAATATATGCTTAGTTTTGTACTTTCTGTTTTCAAGATGATGCTAAATGCCTTTAACTATTTAATTCATAAAAGCAATGCTGTACATTGGTAAAGACAAAAATATCAGTAGTTATCTGCTGTGTTTTCCCTATGATGTATGTGTAGCAACAGAAGAGAAGTGAATAACAATGACCTGCAGCATTCGTCTATGCGTGTTTCTAACCAAGATAAGCAGTCGTGTGACTATCAGTGTTGACAAATAAAATATTATTTATATTTATAATATTAAATAGTAAAATGTTTCATCACCCTCTAGCATTTCTTCACGCTCCATTCATATACATTTACATAATCTTGTAATATCCCAGAAGTGTTTAACAAAACCAGCTAGAATAGATCAATGTATATTGTTCTTGTTAGACTTTGAGCCTGTGTTTTATTCACACACATAGAAAAACAGCGTTTCTCACAAAATCATGCTTTCTTTATTTTTAGAGTTTCTTTGGGAAGTTAAAACCTTCTCTACTGTAAGAATTTTTAAGTCTTTTTCATGAAACATTACATTTTTCTCCCGTACTTCTTGCTTAACTCTAATTTACCTGTTGTTTTTCTTTGGTACAGACATAGCGGACCACCAGCTCCACCCAGGAGAACAGGTGCATTCATGACATTGGCCATATCTGTGTAAAAACATAAGATTAAATCATCTATAGAACAAAATACCAATGCACTTTCCAACCAACATTAAGATTGTAGGTTAAAAAAGGTATAAGGTAATTTGTAACGCGCTGTTTATTTTAATCAGTCAAACAGTTTGAATTACCTTTTAGCATATTGCAGTTAACATATCTGTAATTATTAAAAGAGCCATGTAGCTTCTAAACTGATATGAGGTTATATCACCTGTACATATTACGAATAATGCAAGTTTGGGAGAGCCAATTACAAAAGCAAAAGTCTAGATGGGTATCAAAAGTCAATGTTGAAAAATATAAATAATTAAAATATAAATAAATACTATAAATAGGGCTTATATACAACACCTCGCATGTATCAAAACAAAAAAATACATATATAAAAATAACTAGCATATATATATAGACATCTTAAAAGGCAGAAAAGCCGGTTAGTCAAATTAGATGTTACGGAATTTAAGGCGGATGAAAATGAGGCTCTGAGGGATCGACTTACAGTATTTATAAACACGTACTGTAGAAAGGTCCTAGATAAAGTAAGTTAACAGCTTCCAAAAACATTTTTTGAGTTTTTGTCTACTGGAAGTTTTGTCTCCAAAAAGACGTTTTCTGAGTTAAACAATGAGTTTGTTATTAACCTCACAGCTATTGCAGTCACTATTAAATATGGCGCTGGCGTTTTGGCATCTTCACGCAGTTCGCGCGTTAATACGTCATCGTCAGTGTTGCCAAGTCCGCGGGTTGAATTTTTAACCCGGGACCCCAACGCCAAACACTATTTGGCTAGTTTTGAGCAGCAGCTGGGCGGGTTTTGCTGTGAAAACCTGGCAACCCTGGTCATCGTTTCATTATTTGGCGTTGTGTCATCCCAAAGTGCCTTAAACAGTAAACAGCAAGAGCACCAAAGACGCAAATAATCAAAATCTAAGCGTTTTGCTTATCTAAGACTTATTTTCTGCATTTATGTAGAATGCTGGCGTTCTTGAAGAAGGTATTGAATCAACTCAAGTTCCCAACATGCACCGCGGCATGAATAAATTGTACACGTTTTCGGTTTTAATGTTTGTTGTTGTACAGTTTGCAGCTTTTATTTATGCTGTTATTGTGTTTGTTGTCACTATTAGTTATTTGTCGTGGCGATTATTGAGACTTCGTATTTATTTATTTAGTTTATGTTTTTGTCACCATTAATGTGGTGTTTGTGTTAAATATTGAGATTCTTGCAAGGATATGTTGTTTTTTCTCCCTTTATTTAGTAATATTCCACTGAAGTCAAAATTAAATGCAGGATATTATTGATCTGTAGGATTTTCTTGTTTCATGTTTTGTTTGATCTCATTACAACTCTTCAACACTTTCTAGATAACAGCTCTGGATATGGCTGGCCAGAAGGGGAATTTGTAAGTACTGTACAAATATCACTTGTCTATAATACACACAGAGACACACATACAAGGTTAAAAGGTGTGGAAACATTTGCACTTCCTGTTGTGTCGCCAAGAGGTATCGCTTCCCTTAATAGGTAACAGCTGATTTTTGTGAAACGCTTTCATGATGTCATCTTGATGAGCATCTACTGTCCATCAGTCTTCTCTGAGTGCTGTAATGTCAGTCCCACATTATCCAATTGCATTATCCCAGATCCACTCAAACAAATTGTTGGGAATACATAGCCACTTTTGAAGGGAAAAAGATGTTTATCTTGCCTTTTAGATGGCTAATCTGTACCATAATTAATGTTATCATTCAGTGTGACTATTTACCTTCCGTAACACACTTATGGATGTATGTGAGCTTCTTTTATACACATTTGATCAGTCTCTAGCATTTTCACTCTGTGCATTTTCAGGATGAGGAAGATGGTGATACGTATGAAGCTCCACCATGTGAACGTCCCACCATTAAAGTCCAACCGCGCCAAGTAGAGGAGAATGTTTACCTGGGTATCTATCTATCTATCTAGAAATTAATTATGCTGATAAATTCTTAACAATTCAGTTTCTAATGGAGCGTGTGTTTTTCTCAGGTTATCCAGATCGAACCCCAAACCCTGTTATTCCCAAAAGACAGGCAGCACCGCCACCACGACCGGCCAAGATCCCTCCGATAGGGAAGAGCATGGTAAAACATCTAAATTACTGGAATATCTGTGTCTTAGCCTTTAATATGAGTTAATTTAACAAAAGAGGTGTGTTTAGCTTTAAGATTCGGATGTGTGCTTTATTTGCTTCTAGAAGCCAGAGCCGCCTCACGACCCAGAGGAGTTTTACATCGACCCCAATGATAGCAAACGTGAGTCATAAGATCATTAACTAAGAAAGACTTTTATTTAATCAAAAATACAGTAAAAATAGTTAAATATTATTACAATTTCAAGTAGTTGTTTTCTATGTGAGTATATGGTAAAATGTAATTTATTTCTGTGATCAAAGCTGAATTTTCAGCATCATTACTCCAGCTTTCAGTGTCACACGATCCTTCAGAAATCATTCTAATATGCTGATTAGCTGCTCAAGAAACATTTCTATTGTTCAATGTTATATTTTCTAGCTCCTGAGGTAGTGCGTAAAGATAAACCTGGTAAAAAGCCTCCACCTAAGAGACCCCCGATGAGGCCTCCACCGACCCCTCAGCAAGATGAAGGTCATTTCAAGACTATGCTCATCTACTATCACTATATTAAATTGGATATTACAGTATTAGTTGATGACACACTGTGCTTTTAGTTACTGTACTTTGTGATCTTCCAGAAGTTTACTTGGACCCAAACGAAGGGCAGGTAAGCATGACTGAGCATTGAAAATGCTAAAGAAAAAATGCAGTCAATCTTGTCAGACATCATGTGATCATCTTAATGTCACTTTTATTTTTGTTTTTCAGGGTGATGATGATACCTATCTAGAACCTGTAGCAGGTCAGCAGGTTTTTATAGCTTTTATAGCTAAAAATGTTTTTATAGAATGATAAGATGACTTGAATTATATTTGTCATTCTTTATTTTATCTTTTCCAGAACCTCCTCCAGCACCCCGAAGCCTGGCCCGTATGCCATTGCCTCCTAAAACTGTAGGACGAGACCCTCCACCGCCAATGTACGTATGTCTCTGTATGTCTAAATTAGTGTTGTTATCAAAGTATAAATCTAAAACCATATTAAAAAAAAAAAAAAAAAATTATCACTCAAAATGCGACAAAGTGACATTTCTCAATTTACTTTAGATAAACTTTAAGTAATTAAACTTGAAACTGCAATAAAAATGTATAAAAAAGTACATTTTATATATATATATATGTGTGTGTGTGTGTGTGTGTGTGTGTGTGT
>JAHKKF010472628.1:0-20710 GCA_019740295.1 Labeo calbasu
TTTTTTGTTAAGGGTGTTTGATCTTCTTTGCATGTTCACTTTACAAAGACTGGGTCGGTACTTCTGCAGCGATGTAGGATGATTTTGAAATGATTTTTTGAAGTTGAGGGAGAAAATACGATTGGAGTTTTTCAATCTACTCTAACTGTCTTGAGTCAGAATACACTGAGTTCAGGGAGAGCAAGACAAGGCGAGCGTTTGAGATTAAAAAGTATTTAAATAGTTTTTTTTTTTTTTTTAAATGAAAATAACCGATCGTTTTGCTAGATAAGACCCTTCTTCCTCGGCTGGGATCATTTACAACCACATTTGGGATCGTTTGAAGCCACATTTAAACTGCATTTTGGAAGTTCAACATCGGGGCACCATAGCAGTCCATTATATGGAGAAAAATGCTGAAATGTTTTCGTCAAAAAACAATTTCTTTACGACTGAAGAAAGAAAGACATGATCAACTCGGATGATAAGGGGGTGAGTACATTATCTGTAAATTTTTGTACTGGAAGTGGAGTTCTCCTTTAATGTTTAAAACAGTGTTAAAACAGTGTTATTTAAAATAAATGAGTGGCATTTCACAACGTCAATTAATTAATTGAATGTGTCTTAAAAGTATTCTTTTGTTCTGTTTGTTATTAAGCAGCAACTGTTCAACATTAAAAAAAATAAGAAAGGTATCTTGGGCACCATATCAGCATATTAAAATGATTTTTGAAGGATCATGTGACAATGAGGACTGGCTGCTAAAAATTCAGCTTTGCCATCACAGGAATATATTACATTTCAACCCAATTAAAACTAAAAATAGTTATTCTAAATTGTAATAATTCTTGGTAAATGCTGATGTATGCTTTGACCAAAAGACATACCAAAACATGGCCTTTTGAGGGCTGTCGGGACAGACTCACACCCAGCCACTGGTTATCATTTTCTGCCAAACAGTGTTTTCCACAGTGCCGTACACCTCCTGAAATCATGCAATCAAATGTGGCAAATTAATATACAACCAATCAAGAGCCCAAACTGTTTACTGCTTAGGAAACTGTGCAACATGTTAGAGACCTGCAGTGCAAAAGTTTTTCATCTCGAGCAAATTCACACCTGTGGCTCACAAACTCTGCTGAATAACACAGGATGAGGAGCATGTGGTGTAACTTGCAAAAACAAAGCTACGAATATCTCCGAAAGTACGTTCTTGTGTCAAGTGCACGAGTGAAAAACTGGGGTTTAGTGAGTATCATTTATGAACCACGTCCATTCCCACACCATATTAAACTCTTAAATCTACTTGTAAGATTATAAACAGCACCTAGATCTTGAAATTTCTGAAGTGTTTTTGCTTACACAGAACTACACAATGTGGGCTTGCAGATGGTCGCCAATGTATTTCATGTGGCCGTTAAGGTATTTTGAGGGTTTTTGGCCTGTGGTTGAATAGTGGCCCAAGTGAAAAGGTCCCTAAGAATCAAATCTGGTCCGTAAATATGGTTCAGTCTCTCAGTGAAAGTCTATCATAGTTTTTCTCAGCCATTTTATTATTTGCCAGGGGAAAGGTTTGGAAAAGTAATAACTCTTCAAAAACCTATCTATAGCACAGCGAATTACATGCTAAAGTTAGACACTAAGGATTTGTTTAAACCCCTAACCCCAAGTATGAGCAATAACAATATTGATACGTCTCTTAGGAAACGCCACTAATAACGAAACCTTTTCAGACACATCAACATCTTGAAACAAAGGTGCGCGCACTGGCTTTTGGTGGAAATTATTTGTTTAATGCCATTTCCCTCGACCAAACAGAGACATTTTATTTGCGAGCTATATATATCCTGTAGCTTGACCTACAAAGACGACTATCCCCCATCCCTTGTTTCGGGTTGGGAATATAAGCATCCTCTTCCTGACAGGAGGAAACCCTCCACAGTCTGGCTGACCCTGCACAGGGAATTCATTCACAGGACGTTTTCACAGTTAGGGGTTTAAAAAGCACACAAGTTCAATCAGAGCGCATTCAGAAGTGTGAAGTCTAAACGGTGTAACGTGGTCAAATAGAAATGCTTGAATGTACAGACTTGGTCTACAACTAACAGAAGGACAAAAAAAGAGGGGGAAATCCACAGGAACAGCAGAGTAACTTTTATAAATAACATAAGTCCTGCTAGATTATGTAAAGCGTTTAACAAAACATTAAAGTACATTCAAATGGTATTAACTACCAGTCAAAAGTTTTTGAACAGTAAGATTTTTAATGTTTCTTAAAGAATTCTCTTCTGCTCTGAAGTACAGCAAAAACTGTAAAACTTTGAGATATTTTACCATTTAAAATGACCGTTTTCTATTTGAATATATTTTAAAATGTAATTTATTCCTGTGATTTTAAAGCTGAATTTTTAACATCATTACTCCAGTCACACGATCCTTTAGAAATTATTCTAATATTCTGATTTGCTGCTCACAAACATTTATTATTATTAATAATATTTAAAACAGTTGAGTACATTTTTTCAGGATTCTCTGATGAAGAGAAAGACCTAAAGATTAGCATTTATCTGGAATAAAAAGCCTTTGTAAAATTACACCCTTCAAAATAATTTTAGAAATTCTTTTAGGATACTTTTATTTAGCACGGATCCTTTAAATTGATCAAAATTATTGATAAAGACGCTTATAATGTTACAAAAGATTTCTATTTCAGATAAATGCTTTTCTTCTGAACTTTCTATTCATCACAGATGAATACTTTTGATCAATTTACAGCATCCTTGCTAAATAAAAGTATTTATTTCTAAAATTATACTGACTCCAAGCTTAAAAATGGTATAGTGTATATTGTTACAAAAGCGTTTTATTTCAGATAAATGCTAATCTTTAGATCTTTCTATTCATTAAAGTATCCTGAAAAAATATACTCAGCAGTTTTCAACACAATAATAATAAATGTTTTTTTGAGCAGCAAATCAGAATATTAGAATGATTTCTGAAGGGTCGCGTGACTGGAGTAATGATGTTAAAAATTCAGCTTTAAAATCACAGGAATAAATTACATTTGAAAATATATTCAAATAGAAAACAATTACTTTAAATTGTAAAAATATTTCAAAATGTTACTGTTTTTCCTGTACTTTGGATCAAATAAATAAAAAAACATTAAAAATCTTACTGTCCAAAAACTTTTGACAGAAAGTGTATAGGTATATTGTTCGAGACTACTAGTGAAAATGCTAATTTTCATGTTTTAAATATATTATTAGTCTTTTCTTTATCCCTTTTAGCCTTAAGAGCAGCATGACTTGAGCTGACATGGACAAAACATGATGATCACAAGAACTTTGTTCTTAAGTTGAAGAAAAAAAAACATTTGCACAAAATCCCAAAACTTGTTTTTCCAGGTTTAAATAAGATTTCAAAGCTTTGTTGAGTTTTTGGATCCCACATGAACTGCTGATCTCTTAAGCACTGCATAACAGTTTACTGATGAAACTGGTTGGTACTGCAAAACTTATTGCAAAATAACCAGAGTAACCTTTTTAAAAATTAACCTCTCACATAACTGTACCCTTCTGATTGTAGATAAAACAAACAAGAAAAGCTGAATTTTTGAAGATAAGGGAGGGAAGACCTACCAACAGGGAGCTGCTCACACTGGGTGCTCCACACACTGCAGTTGTAGACAGCTCCAGGATTTTTGATGTTAGGATAAAAGCTGGACTCAGCCACAGGCGCTCCAACTAACAGCCTTAACAATAAATATGACATCAAACAGTCTTGAGAAACTACTAATGACTTTGATCCTCACTTGCACCTGGATAGTTTATGAATAAAGTGCCACTTTTGTAACCAACATCAAGATTTTAGAATGAATGATTCCTGATAACCTAATAAGAGCTTATAAAATCAGCATACACAATAATAATAATAATAGCAAAATGTTGTTTAAAACCATTTTGCAACCATCCAGGGCCTAAAATGAATCATGGCTTGGGGTAAAGAAACTCTTACAGATATGCTCATATGACCGAGTTCTTCTACAACATCTGATGCATTTCATAATATTCCACTAGGTCTAAGTTAGTTTATCATTTTAGACTTTGAATTAAAAACTAATAATAGTCATATCTAAAACAATGAATGTGAAGAACCACTTCCAACAACTTCAAAGCTTGAAATAGTGATTATTACATCTAAAGAATAGTGTGTCATTAGTAGACAGCTAAAAGCTGGACAAAAATGAATGCTAGCAATAAGTTTGATGTTGACTGCAAAAGTGGAAGTCATATTTATTCAATACAATAATTCAGCTTGGCATTAAATGCTGGTCATAAATACAAACTAATGCACTAAAACTGTACAAAATGCCCCTGAGAATCAGTCAGATATTTGTTTAAATCTCAAAGCTGCTCATTCTTGACTGTCATCATCTAAACTTCTCATACATGTTTAGTTTAATGCACTTACCATGTGTCCTCAGCATGCTGATGAAGAAGAACCGAGTATCCGAAAAATGATCCATTGGGTCCATGAAAAACTAAAGGACGCTCCACATCCAGATTGTAGCAATCACACAGACTCAACAGGTACCACAGAATCCCAACTACAGATCTCCACTTCAGCAAATCTCTGGTGGGTACTGATGAAATCATCTCGTTAACAGACATAGCACCACACAGAACACAAAAGAAAGCCACTGCTGCGTTAAAACAAAAGTGCAAAGAGTTCGAATAAACTTTTGGTTAAGATATCAGGAAGTTGTCATTGTAGTTTGGAGCACACGATGTGCTCTCGCCTGTTGAGCTCCGGCACTCATCTGCTGGTGCTCGCCTCACGTTTTATGACGTCACACCGCTCTGAGTCAAGGAAAGCCTTTAAAGTGAGTGCAGGCGCGCCGCAGGGGCGGGACCGCGTTGAGAGCGCCGGACAGCGGACACTTCTGACACACTCTAACGGTCTCCAGACACTGTGACTGGAAACTTAGGAAATGATGAAAAACACGATGTATTAACCGTCATATGTTCTGGTTCACGTCCCAAACCACAACGAACATCTCAAAAGTAGTAACGCTTTTTCCCAATTTTTATGATTACTTGGATTTTTAATTTTTAAGCTAATGAAAATGTATAAATCATCAACAACAATAAAAAAAAAAAAAAATTTATATTTACAATAAGGTTAATTAGTTAACATTTGTTAACTACACTAGCTAACATGAACTAAGAATGAACAATATTTCTACAGCATTTATTAATCTTAGTTCATCTTAATTTCAGCATTTACTAATGCATTATTAAAATCACAAGTTGTGTTTGTTAACATTAATTAATGCACTGTGACTAACATAAATTAACAATGAACAACTGTATTTTTATTAACTCTCATTAAAGATTAATAAATAGGCTAGTGTAATAAATGTATTGTTCATTGTTTGGCCATGTTAGTTAATACATTAACTAATGTTAACAAATGACACCTTATTGTAAAGTTACCCATAAATTAATAAAATTACAGTAAATCACTTAATTAATAATTCAATCAATAATTCAAATAAAGAGGAAAAAAAGTTTTAATGCTCAATATCACCTTTTTGAAAATGACACAACGTGTAGTAAAATGCAGATCAAGTCTTAATAAAATCTGGGTTTTAATTAAGTTAGCAAAGAATATTAAAAGAGATTTGAAGAGTGAAAAAAACTGACTGAAATTGCTACTATTTTGACATACAGAATATTTTCAAAACAATGAGAAAGTCCATTTTAACAGCACTTGTAAGTTAGCAATAAAAAACACTTTCAACAAGATTTTTTTCAAGTTATAAGGTTGACTTGACACAAACTGCTTACATTTGTTCATACATAAACTTTAGATTTACAAGTCATGGAAGCAATTACAGAGGAACGCAATGGGTTTTATGGACAGTTGGTAATGTCTTACAGCACAACAATGTACACAAATAAAATAATGCTTTTTAAAAGCTTTGTGAAAGCTCATTAAGTTTGAGTAATGTCATTCTATCTACTGCTTGTCTGTCTTACAATCTAGTCTATCAAACCATCTTTTCCATGATCCTTTTTCACTTTCATGAGAGCCTTATGACCATGACAAAGCAGACTGCTACGCACACACGCACACACGCACACAGTCTTATTAAATGTGTGAGTCTCAGGACGCCTCAGACACAATTCCCCTCTGAGTGATAATACCAAGTGCACATGTGCTGTGGATAAGGAGCACAGTGTGAGTCCTGGGACATCATCAAGTCTCTCAGACACTCTTTAAGCACATTTGTGTGTCACTTTCTTGCTCTGAGACTCACAGTTTTTGTGTGCATTTCTTTCAGTACCTATCAATAGTTACAGCCGCTCTCTCCTTCCTCCATAGGGAAGGATCCACAGAGACTCTTTAATAAGTGTGAAAGAGAGTCTTGTGTGTGTCTCTCTCTCTCTCTCTCTCTCTCTCTCTCTCTCTCTGTTTTCACGAATGAGAGGCAATGAATGACCAGCCAGCTGCATCACTCACTTGGTTATTCTAGATTTTGTAGTTCACTCCTTAAAAGTGATTTTTTCATTTGCAGTTAAAATATTTGCTATTTTGAATGGCCATCAACAGAGAACAATGCTTTTTCCATGCATCTGCGCTACTGTTCAAACATTTGGGTTGGTAAGATTGTTTAATATTTTTGAAAAAAGACTCTTATGCTCACAGAGGCTGCTTTATTTGTTTTAAAAAACAGCAATGTTACAAAATAATTTTACAATTAAAAAAGCTTTTCTATTTGAACATAATTTAAAATGTAATTTATTTCTGTGATACAAAGCTGAATTTTCAGCATCATTACTCCAGTCCTCAGTGTCACATGATCCTTCAGAAATCATTCTAATATGCTGATTTGGTGCTCAAGAAACATTTTATCTGTTGAAAACGCTTTTGCTGCTTAATATTTTTCTTTAGGTTTCTTGGACGAATTGAAAAGAACAACATTTTATTTGAAATAGTAAATACATCCATAATGAAAAAAAACATTAGTGTCCTTTCGAAATTTTAAGTATTAATTACTAGTGTTGGGTTCGAGTCCACCTAAGTCAGAGTCTTTAACCAATCGAGTCCGAGACGAGTCCGAGTCGGACTCAAGTCTGAGTCCCGAAGGGCCAAGTCTGAGTCGAGTTCGAGTCCAAGGAAACAGTACTGTTTGTCAGTATCTATACATTGTTTTAACCCAAACTCAGTCCTGGAGGGCTGGTGTCCCAAAGATTTTAGCTCCAGCCCCAATTAAACACACCTGAACCAGCTAATCAAGCCCTTACTAGGCATACTAGAAACCCCCTGGCAGGTGTATTCAGGCAAGATGGAGCTAAACCAAGGACCAGGACTAAGTTTGGCCACCCCTGTTTTTAACATTTACAACTAGAAAAACACAATGTCAATTGAAATGTAAGAGAAGCAAACCTCTATTGGATCTTGCCATTTTGATTTTTGATTTCTCGCCATCTCATAATTGGTGTCTTGCTCTGCTTAGCAAACTTAAAGTCATGTAACAGAAATTGTGTGACATTTTTTAGAATGAAACCGGTTTTAAAATGTGAAAAATGATAGGGCGGGACCTGACTTTATTCATCAATATAGTAATTGTATAATTTCAAGGGTGAATGGGACCTTCAGAAAGAGCGGAAAATGCACCTCTTGTCTCTGATTGTGGCTGTTTGTTTTGGGTTGTATATGACAAATGGTTAGACCTTAGAGAGGACATTTTGAAGCTTTTTTTCATGGAAGAAAAGTAGGATAAACTTAGTCTTTACAACCTTACAAACACTTTACAAGCCAACTCACACCTGTTTTATTTGTGAATGTATTTATAGTTACATTAATTAGAATAAATATTTCATATATTTAAATATCACTTTCAGTGATATTTCAACTGCCCCTGGACTTGGTTGGACTTCTGAGTCCGAAAGGCTTGAGTCCGAGTCCGCTAAAAAAATTGTCCTCGAGACCGGACTAGAGTCCAAGTACAAGTTCGAGTACCCCAACTCTATTAATTACTTAAAGGAGACCTATTATGCCCCTTTGTACAATATGTACTATAAGTCTCAGGTGTCTCCAAAATGTGTCTGTAAAGTTGCAGCTCAAAAAAACCCACAGGTCATTTATTATTTCATTTTGATAATGCCTATTTTAAGTGGAAGCAGAAATACACTGTTTTTGTGCATGTCTCTTTAAATGCAATTTTTAATTTCTGCTCCCCGGCCTCTTTTCCAGAATAGGGTTGTGCCTTTACAGCTCATAACTCAGATACTCTGCCAAAAAAACATCTGTGTGATTTTGATTATAATGTCTATCGACATAATGACAATGCGTTTTAAACTATTTTAGTTTAAACTTCTGCTTTATGGTTTTCTGAGTGCACACATCCGAAACACGCACACAGAAAGCAGCTGTCACATGGCATGCGAGTACTAAATTAACTTTCACTGTCATGTCTTATTGCGCTTAAACTGTCAAATACACACAAGTATATGTTAAAAACACACAGGAGTTACAAAAACAGTCAGTTATGTCTGTGAAGGTAAACAGCTGCGAAAGAAATTGTATGTTTATATTAGGAGGACTCGCTAGCACTTAAACACAGAAAAAGTCAGATAACTTTACGGACAGTCAATGCTTAAAAAAACAAAACATAAAAAACACACACACAGCTGTTCTGTCCAAGAGTGCAGCCCTAATATTTTCACCCTTGCTGATGGAGTTTATGAAATCTGTTTTTGGATAAACAAACAATCCTTACAGCGTGTTGGGGAACAAAAGGGGGCTGATTTGTGTAAACTTCTGGGAGGTCCTGAAAAAAAAAAAAAAAAAGAAGAGAGTGAGAAAGGGAATTAACTGAATTTTCAGAGTTGTTAAATTCACTAACATGTGCAAATGCAAAGAGCAGAAGAAGAGCAAAGGTCATAGAAGGGATGACTAACTCTTCATGGTTATTTTGCATGGTCATTGCGATGCATGTTGCTGAGGTTTGCGCAAGACACCATGTGCAAAGCATGGAAAACACATGCACACACATATATATGTATATACAGTATATATGCTTCCACATTCAGCCAAATGCATTTCACAACTTCATTTTTCATGCTTCCTTCAACATCACAGTTCGTAAACACCAGACAAAACTTTCCTGCACTGATTTTAGGTGGACGTCTACAGAGTATATTTTAAAAATGTCTTTTCTTCTATCGCAACCTATTAAAATAATAGTAATAATAATAATAATAATAATAATAATAATAATAATAATAATAATAAAAACAAATGCAAATATTTTTATTATATGAACAATTTAAATATTATTATTTTTCAAAATATTAATAATATTAAATTATTATTTATTTGTTTGACTTTTTTGGTAATTGAAAGTAAAAATAAAATAAAACAAAGTTAAAAATAAATCTAATTTCAAAAAAAAAAAAAAAAAAATCAGATTTTTAAATTCTGATTAGGTTTAGGTGCTAAAAACTAAAAAACAGATACATAGAAATATATATATATATATATATATATATATATATATATATATATATATATATATATAAATAAACACACACACGCACGCACACAATTACTACAATGTAAATGAAAATTAAAGTGAAAATCTAAAAATAAAAGCTATTTCATTACTAATACTATATCAATATATAAATAATATTAAATTAACACAGCCCAACCAGCCTAATAGCATTAACTTAACTTGCAGGATCTTTTTGTCCAATTAATGGCAGATGTGTGGCATGCTGATGAAATTACAAAAATGTAAGCAGCCTAAAATGTGCTCAATGGAGTACAACACTCATATCAGTAGTTAATAGCATCAAATGAGCCAAAATATTGAATAAATTATCATGTGAAGGGGAAGGGGGTGCACTTAAGGTACATTTATTAACATGCAAATTACAATAAAGCCATATAGTCAGGTTGCATTAAACATTAGTATTAAACAAAATGCTTTACGTCACTCTGATTCCCTCTATTTCCCTGTAGGTCATGACCTTCCAGTGATTCACAACTGGTCTGGGAAAACTGTCCTTGCTAACACCAACCAGATGGACCGTTGAGCATTTCTGCAGTTGTGCTTATTCAAACTATGACATATATAGAGAATAAAAGCCATACATAATTAGATAAAGGGTTATTACAGCATTAGGGGATTATTTTGAATCTGCAGATTAGTTAGAGTAGCACATGAGTGGAGTTATTCTAAAATGTGACCCAAATTCCTCATCTTTTGGAAAGCTCCCATTCTGAACACATCGAGGGCATGCTGCTATCTGATCCTGCAAACAAAGTGGAAAGAGAATGGATCTGGTAAGATAAAATGAGGATTATAATGTACAATCCTGATAAGAGACCTGAAAGAAAAAGTCATTTTCCTCTGCGCTCTGTGCTGTTATGGCCTCTGGGAGCAGAAGTAATGCTTGATGAATTGTCTTTAACATCAAAACGTCCTTGTTATGTGAAACACCTCATGACACTGGTGACGTCTCTGGAGCTGCGATAGAAAAACAGTTACGCTAATCAGCAGGTCAACATGGAATCTGCTACTACTGAACATCACAGATCCACAGATCTACAAAAGATTGAAACGTCCATTAAGTTATATTAAGAAATGAAAGGTGCAACACTGTGAATATAGTCATGGCTAAAGGGAGTTCCTATGTAAAATTAGTGCCCTATTGCTTTTATATAACACTGACTACATTAAAAAACAAAAAAGCCACAATTTCACAGAAAACAACAATCTGCTATCTAGAAACCTGTTTCCATTAAAAAAAAAAGAAAAAAAAAGGTAATTGTGACTTTTCATCTCACAATTATAACTCCAAATTTCTATCTTGCAATTTGGAGTTTAGGATTGTGAAACAAACTCGCAACTCTGAGAAAAAGTGTCAGAATTACAAGTTCATATTAGCAAGTTCAAGTTCATATTTCACAGTTCTGACTTTTTTGCTCTGAATTCTCAGTATATATATATATATATATCACAATTAAGAAAAAATGTAAAACATAATTATGATCTTGATGAGTTTATATCTCACAGTTACAACTCTTTCTCAGAATTCCAAGTTAATGTTTACATCATGCAATTATGACTTTATATCGTGCAAAACTCAGTCAAAATTGTGAGACAAAAAGTCGCAATTACCTTTTATACCTTTTTTTTAAACCTGTGGACGAAAAGAAGCTATGGATGTTTTGCATCATAATCATAATATTGGACACACAATATAAAACATAAAATAAAGCACATAAAAAGGATAAAACATAAGTCACAATTACAGTAAAAGCTGAAAATATAAAAATAAAAGCTAAATTAAAATACTTAACATCCCAACCAGCCCAACAGCAATAGCGTAAATAATTACAGTTAAGGTCAAAATTTTACATACACCTTGCAGAATATGCAAAATGTTAATTATTTTACCAAACTAGGAAGAATCATACAAAATGCATGTTATTTTTTTTGTATTTAGTACTGACCTGAATAAGACATTTCACATAAAAGACGCTACAAGAGAAAATAATAGTTGAATTTATAAAAATGACCCCTTTTAAAAGTTTACATATGCTTGATTCTTAATTCTGTGTTGTTACCTGAATGATTCACAGCTGTATTTTTGTCTAGTGATAGTTGTTCATGAGTCCCTTGTTTGTCTTGAACAGTTAAACTGTCTGCTGTTCTTCAGAAAAATCCTTTAGGTCCCACAAATTCTTAGTTTTTTCAGCATTTTTGTGTATTTGAACCCCTTCCAACAATGACTGTATGATTTTGAAATCCATCTTTTTTACATGGAGGACAACCGAGGGATTCATGTGCAACTATTACAGAAGGTTCAAATGCTCACTGATGCTCGAGAGGGAAAAGCAATGCAGTAAGAGCCAGGGGTGTAAATTTTTGAACAGAATGAAGACGTGTACATTTTTCTTTTTTTTTGCCTAAATATCTTTTTTCTCCTTCATTTATTACTGCCCTTCAGAAGCTACAGAAGATGCTTACATGTTTTCCAGAAGACAAAATATGTTAAATTTAGCCCTGATCCTCAAAAGTTTTCACCCCCCGGCTCTTAACGCACTGGGTTTTCTTCTGAAGCATCAGTGAGTGTTTGAAGCTCTGTAATAGTTGCATATGAGTTCCTCTGTTGTCCTCAGTGTGAAAAGAAGGATCTCAAAATCATACAGTCATTGCTGGAAAGGGTTTAAATACACAAAAATGCTAGAATACCAAGTAATTTGTGGGACCTGAAGGATTTTTATGAAGAACAGCTGCCAGTTTAACTGTTCAGGACAAACAAGAGTTTTATCAACAACTATTACTAAACAACAACAACAACAACAACAACAACAAAAAAACATCTGTGGATCATTCAGGTAAGAACACAGTATTAAGAATCAAGTGTATGTAAACTTTTGAACGGGGTCATTTTTATAAATTCAACCATTATTTTCTTGTGGACTATATGTAAGCATTTTTTTATATGAAATATCTTATTCAGGTCTGTACTAAATAAAAAAAAAAATGATCTTATTTTGGTAAAATAATTAACATTTTGCAGATTCTGCAAGGTGTATGTAAACTTTTGACCTCAACTGTAAATCTGTTTGTCCAATTAAATGACAGATGGGGTACTGTGGTGTTTTAATGAAATAGAAAGGTTTTAACAGGACCAGAACTTGCTGTTTTATAATCAGTATGTTTGGCTAATTATGCTTTGAGCTACCTGTACAACCACAGCATTCTCAACTTTATTTAACAAATTTTAATATTTTTAAATCCATTCAAAAACAGTGTAGATTGCCCATAAAGTGTGCAGATTTCACACTGGCCTGCTAATCACTCTACATTGAGGCTTTAGATCTCTCAAAGCAGCAGAGATTCTGCAGGAGGCTGTTCTTGGCAGATACCGCTATCAGCAGAAATGCTAATGGGATTCACCTCTTACCTATGCAAAGCCAAGAATGTGGCCTCACAGCGGGATAGAGACCTTCTCTCCTTCCCCCGCTACCGTTCCAGAAACTCTTCCCCCATGAGATCACTACCTTCATCACCTCTCAATTACTGACGGCAACATTTAAGGAGGCATAAAAACATTACAGAGGATGTTAAAGTTAAGACCACTCAGACTTACTGTCTGTTTGATATTTTACAATGTGAGCCCTATATTCACATTTACATGAAGAAAAAAAAAATGTAAATGTTCATGTGTTCCAGTATCAACGTAAAAAATATGACCGGAAACCTTGTTTTAGTACATTTTTCTTTTACATAAAAATTATTTTAGAACTTCCTGTGTATTAACAGCCCTTGCCTCCATATGAAGAAACTGTAGCAAAACTTTTTAATGAGTTTCTTTTACAACAGAAGACAAATCTACTTAGTTTTATCATTAAGAAATAAAGATAGCACTTTACAATAAGTGT
The DNA here is from genome assembly GCA_019740295.1 of Labeo calbasu. Lineage (NCBI taxonomy): Eukaryota > Metazoa > Chordata > Actinopteri > Cypriniformes > Cyprinidae > Labeo > Labeo calbasu. The sequence goes on from JAHKKF010472628.1 coordinate 13,453, forward strand.
AATTTGGTTCATGTATTAACTAACACAAATGAACAATGAACAATACAGTTATTACAGTATTTATTAATCTTTGGTAATGTTAGTTAATGAAAATAGAGTCGTTCATTGTTTGTTCATGTTAGTTCACAGTGCATTAACTAGTGTTAACAACAACTTGTGATTTTAAAAATGCATTAGTAAATGCTGAAATTAACATTAACATTGATAAACGCTGTAGAAGTATTATTCATTCTTAGTTTATGTTAACTATGTAGTTAACTAATGAACCTTTAACGAAGAACTCCACTTCCAGAACAACAATTTACAAATAATTTACTCACCCCCTTGTCATCTTGTCATCGTTTGACTTTAAGAAGTATATAAATTGTATTATTTTTATTAAAATAACCAATCATTGCGCTAGACAAGACCCTTCTTTCTCGGCTGGGATCGTTTACAACCGCATTTGGGATCGTTTGAAGCCGCATTTAAACTGCATTTTGGAAGTTCAATTCAACAATTTCTTTACGACTGAAGAAAGAAAGACATGAACATCTTGGATGACAAGGGGTGAGTACATTATATGTGAATCTTTGTTTTGGAAGTGGACTTCTCCTTTAAGACATTGAAAATATCGGAAATATCCGAAAATATTTTTTCAATATATTTCATATATATGCTAAATATATCAAATAGAAATTCAAAAGTTAAAGGAAATTTAAGTTAAACCTCCAAATGCCAAAATATATTGCAAAATGCAGGTCAAGGGGTCAAAAAAAAAAAAAAAATTTAATCTAAAATTGCATTTTTTTTTTTTTTACAATTTTGGACAATATAAATGTACTTTGATTAAATATTAAAAATGGGCAAAAATGAGAAAATATAATTTTGTAAAACACATTGAGAAAAAAAAATGTAAATATAATAGTATTTTAAAATTAATATTAGCAATATATTTTGGGCCATTTGTTAATACTGTATATTTTGATTTATTTAAAAATGTCTCTCTCGCAATCAAAACTTAGATTTGAGTTTTATATAAAATATTTCTTATTAAAGGAGAAGTCCACTTCCAGGACAAAAATGTACAGATAATGTACTCAACCCCTTGTCATCTAAGATGTCTTTCTTTCTTCAGTCGTAAAGAAATTATGTTTTTTGAAGAAAACATTTCAGCATTTTTCTCCATATAATGGACTGATATGGTGTCCCAAGTTTGAACTTCCAAAATGCAGTTTAAATGCAGCTTCAAACGATCTCAAATGCAGTTGTAAACGATCCCAGCCGAGGAAGAAGGGTGAAACGATTGGTTATTTTCATTTAAAAAACAAAACAAAAAAACAAACAGTTTAAATACTTTTTAATCTCAAACACTCGTCTTGCTCTCCCTTAACTCTGTGCTCTAGCTCATGACAGTTAGGGTATGTCGAAAAACTCCAACCATATTTTCTCCCTCAACTTCAAAAATCATTTCAACATCATCCTACATCGCTGCAGAAGTACCGACCCAGTCTTTTCAAACATGAACATGCAAAGAAGATCAAACAACCTCAATAAAAAAGGTAAAACAGCAATATAGGACAATTTTAAAGTTGAGGGAGAACATGAGATGGGAGTTTTTTGTTTACATACCCTAACTGTCATGAACAGGAACAAAAACAGAGTTCGGGCAGAGCAAGACAAGACAAGCATTTGACATTAAAAAGTATATAAATTGTATTATTTTTATAAAAATAACCGATCGCTTCGCTAGATAAAAAGCATTTACAACCGCATTTGGGATCGTTTGAAGCCGCATTTAAACTGTATTTTGGAAGTTCAAAGAAAAATGCTGAAATGTTTTCCTCAAAAAACGTTAATTTAAGAAAAGGTTAATTTAAAAAGAAAAAAAAAGAAAAAAAAAGACAAAGTTAATACTTAAATGAGACAAAGCTGAGAACACCATTACATCAATGATAGAAAAACCTCGGAGCAATATGATTTTACTCTGAGAACTGTCTGGGAGGTTTGGGGTGCTCAGGAGTGATATGATAAGAGGTAACATCAGTGACGGCACCCAAAGCTATCAGTAAAGATGAAGCCCAGCTGTGGCTGTGGCATGTCGTGTCCCAGGGGGCTTCAAATCTCACAATCTTTCTCCTCTACCCTCTGTTTGAGAAAGTGATTTAAGAGACAAAGAACAACAACAATATTCATCTATACACCCAAAAGCAGAACTTGTTAACTGGACCCAGATTTTACACTGGTACAACAAATATATCATCAAATGTCCAACTCTGTACAATAAATTACAAAAACTAAGAATAAAAACACAAGAACATGAAAACATGACACATTAATTACTATTAGTCATACTACTAAGTGTTTGATTGGATGCACGGTCTTTGATGTCAGCAGCAAAAGATGTGGGATGCTTTTACCAAAAATGTAGCATTGTTTTTTCCCTTCTCTCTGTGGACATTTTTGGGTTGCAACACACTAACTGTGAACCACTGGCTTAGGATTTTTAGTAGGCCGCCCAGCATTGCTGCATCTCCACAGATCAAGAAAAAGGGAAAAATGAAGTCATTTCTAAGAAACTACTTCTATGTAAAAATGTAGTAACTCCAAAACAGCCAGTGACACAATCTAATCAAGTAAAATAAAACCGGATGTAGGAAACCAGGCAACTCCAGGCCCTTTGGGCAAACAAACGGTCACTAAATTGTCTACAGGCGCATATACATCCCAGCTAATTGAATCCATCAGCACATGAGCACAGCCGTGGAGAATGTGAACCACAGCCATGGGAATAAAGACTATTTAAATCTTATGACGTTACGCTGCCGGGGAGCTGGGCAGATCTCTCACGTGGGACCGTAATTAGTCATCATTACTTTTCGATCACTGGCTGTCGTTTTGAATCGACATGAGGGAATTTTTGACAGTCATAACTGTACTTTCATTGGCCCCTGTTTCACCTGGCATTAGCTGTATCAGTGGTTACTCAAAATGTACCAAATGTTTAAAAAAATACTGTACATTCAAATTGCTTGCCATCATTTTGATAGCTTTAACTTTAGAAACCCTTAGAAACCACAGTAAAGGATGTTAATAGAGATTAGCAGTGAAAAACGGGGAGAAAATTACCCCACAAAAACAGATAAAAAGATGAAAGTATCATTCTGTTGTCTTTTTCACATTACAAGCAGAATAAAAAAGAGGACGACAGAAAATTCACAATGATTATTCATAATATGAATAATTAAAATACATAAGCATTTACATTTAACTGTTGTTATTGTTAAAGTTTTCATAAATTGTAGATAAATTCGTGAATAAATTTATCTAAAAAAATTGCCTTGACAAAAAAAAGTGTAATAGGTTGCAGCTAAAATACTAAAATTACTACATTTTACTAAAAAACTAAAACTGAAAACAAAAAAGGTTAAATAGTTAAATAAAACTAAACTAAATAAAATAAAAGAAAATATATGAAAGCACTAATAAAAATGAAAAAAACAAACAAACAAAAAAAACCATAAAATTATTAAAACTTAAATTTAAATGAAACCTGAAAATATAAAACAAAAAGCTAATTCAAAATAATAAAAATATAAAAATAGTATAGAAATAATACTAAAATAAGTTAAATCTTTTTGGTATTGTACAATACCAGTCAAAAGTTTTTTCTCTTCTGCTCACCAAGCCTGCATTTATTTGATCCAAAGTACAGCAAAAACGTAACATTTTAAAATATTTTACTATTTGAAATAACTGTTTTCTATTTTAATATATTTTAAAATATAATTTATTTCTGTGATTTTAAAGCTGAATTTTTAGCATCATTAATCCAGTCTTCTAATCATTCTAATATTCTGATTGCTGCTCAAAAATATTTATTATTATTATTATTATTATTATTATTATTATTATTATTATTATTATTATTATAATTGTTGTTGTTGTAAACAGCGGAGTAGAATTTTTAAAAGTTTTTTTTTGATGAATAGAAAGTTCATAAGAACAGCATTTACCTAAAATAGAAACCTTTTGTAACATTTTTAAATGTCTTTATCGTCACTTTTGATCAATTTAAAGCATTCTTGCTAAATAAAAAGTATAAATTTCTATAATTTCAAAATTCTGTTCTTGATGGTATAGTGTACTGTATGTTACAAAAGCGTTTTTATTTTAGATAAACGCCGATCTTTAGATCTTTCTATTCAAAGAATCCTGAAAAAAATGCACTCAACTGTTTTAAATATTGATAGTAATAATAATAATAATAATATTAATGATGATAACAATAAATGTTTCTTGAACAGCAAATCAGCATATTAGAATGATTTCTGAAGGATCATGTGACAATGAAGTAATGACGCTGAAAATTTAGCTTTGATAACAGGAATAAATTACATTTTAAAATATATTCAAATAGAAAGCAGTTATTTTAAATAGTAAAAATATTTCACAATATTACTGTTTTTGCTGTATTTTTGGAACAAATAAATGCAGGCTTTTTGACAACACATTTGACTGGTAGTGTAGGTTTACAAATAAAGTTAGATATAAGTAAACAACACTAATTATTACACATGTAAAATCTTAAATTTCTAAAGACATCTGAATCAGTTACATTCATTCATATCTATAAACAAAATGGCAAGCCTTGGACAAATGTACTTGCAAAAATTGATTAAACTAATTCTTGACAATGTGCAATATTAGTGTTACAAAGCAGATTGCTCACTTGATGCTAATAATGAGTGATTTAGTTATTATTGTGTCTAAAAGCAGAAACATGACAATAATTGAAGACTTGAAAATAAAATATTAGTCCATCTGTGGTGTGGTTTCAATGATCTGACCACAGCGCATCTTGAATGTATTAAACACAATCCAGTTGTGATCCTGAACAGAAAGCACACTGATGTCACAATATCAATTTCTCCTTCGGCTGGTTTCTTTCCACACTCCAACTTCTCAGATTCAGCTCCCCTTCCCTCGTTCTCAGCTGGGACGTACCCAGCTGAAGGCGTGCGGCGGGCCGCTTCATCATCCGATCCTCTCATCTCATCAGATCTCCAGGCTGTGGAGACATTTGGCACGCGGCTCGGGCCCCTCTCCCTGACATCTTCATCAGGGGGGCCGAGCTGCAACGGGAACTCTCTCGTTTCGGCACAGGGCGTCGCCGCCGGGAGGCCTCTCGCCCTTTCGGGAAGGTTACAACGCCCCGGTAAGCCAGGGAGGCAGCGGTGGCGCTCGAGGTGCAGCCAGCCAGAGGAGCTCAGCTGCGGCGAAGCGTTGGCACCGACCACTCGCCATATACCTGCACCATCCTGTGAATCTAATTGGCATTCAGTGGCTTGATAAATGAATTGGTATAATGGGACAATATACTTGACATATGTGGGGCTCTCTTGAGAAATAGGATTCATCTTTTGTACTTCACACGTCGACATGCTGCAGATACCGACACAGGCTCTTCCAAAACAGCTGCGGCCCTCACACTGACAGCCCCCTACCCATCACCTCGGCAGCCAATCAGCTCTCAGCCAGGTTCACGGCCCAATGCTTCCCTCCACGGGGGATGAGATTAGAGAAGAGAGGAGCCAAAGCTCTACCTCTCGCTTTCGCAGCTGCTTCGAGGCGACCCTCGAAAAATCCACCGGCATCGCACGGCATTCATTTTCAGCCCTGTTGAAGCATCCAGCGATCTGTGTCGCGTTTTCTTCCCGAGAATGAAGGCAGACAGCAAATACGCAAACAGAATCAACCTCATTTGTCTCAGGGGCAGTGAATAACAATGAGCATTGGATAAACACATTTGCATATCCAATGAATACAAACCGGTCACATCTGTGAGTGGGACGCATCAAGGCTCTCTCGCAGGTCGCCATGGTGATGAATAACAGACGTGATATCGCAATAAATGAGGCGGTTTATGCGCTTCGCATTCTCCTTTTGTTTGTATTTATGTTTGTTATGTTTGCGATTAATTGAAAGCAGGCCAAACAGTTTGAACAAACCGGTTCTCGGTGGAACTGCAACTCGGAATGCGACCTTTGCGTGTTCCAGAGGTCAAAGTTCGCAGCAGGTATTTGGTTTTGAAGATCTGTCGGTTTAAGAACAGACGCATCATCAGAAGAACTGACCGGAATAATGACATCACGTGTGTCAGTAGAGCCTTTAAATCAGTGTTTGTTCATATTTATGTGTGTGTGAGAGAAAAAGCATAGGACAGACTCTAATTACTGTGTAAAAACAACATATGGAAACTTCATTGTCCATTTCATCCTTCAACGTGTGCCATCAAGTCGTATTTTTCTTGCTCAATCATCTTCAGTGGTGGGAGGGGCCTTCCTGCGACGGGCTGATGATCTTATTTACTGTGGCTACCATTACACTTCCATTAATCCAACACATTTCGTACAGGTTTATTCTGTCTTTCTCTACTGACAAAATCACTTTTATAAGGTGAGTGAACAGTTGTGTGGCTGCAGTGTGTCAAAACAACCAGCCTATATTGGTAAAAATCTACCCACTCATTTTTTTTTTAATAATCCCAATAAATCATAAACACGATTCCAGATTTCTCCCTACGAATGTCAACGTAGGGAAAAACACAACATAGAGACAGCCCTGAGTGAGAAGCAGCAGTCCGCCATTACTGTTTTCTTGCTGTAGCTGCTGGAGATGTACAATGTCAGTGCCAAAGAGGCTTTACAAACAGGAGTCTCTCCAGTGCTGGGAAAGTTACTTTGGAAATGTAATAGGTTACAGATTACAAGTTACTCTATTTAAAATGTAATAAGTAGTGTAACTTTTCAATTACTTTATTAAAGTAATGTAACTTATTACATTTGATTACTTTTTGATTACTTTTCTAAATTTCTAATATTTTCAACTGCTAATGATTTTGAAACATTTAAACCAGGCAGAGTAAACCTTACAGTAACACTCAACACTGATTACTGTCGGACTTTCAAAAATCCCTTATCACTTGAATTAAGATTATAATATACGTCTTTATTTTGCGATAACAACTGGCTGGATCTGCTTGCCACAAAAGTATATAATTAGACACAAAACACTAATCTGAGTTTAAATATTTGAACGCAAAGTTTCCATGAAGAAAGCAGTTGCTAGCAAGCGGCAAGTTCAAACTACACTGTAAAAAACAAAAAACACAATTTGTAGAGTCAGCTTAAAATAATTTGTTACCCTGCTGCCTTAAAATTTTAAGTTCAGTCAACTCAAATAAGTTTAGTCAACTTGAAATGTTAAGTTGTACTAA
>JAHKKF010472640.1:0-18633 GCA_019740295.1 Labeo calbasu
CTTTTCACACTGAGGACAACTGAGGGACTCATATGCAACTATTACAGAAGGTTCAAATGCTCACTGATGCTTCAGAAGGAAAAACCATGCATTAAGAGCCGGAGGTGAAAACTTTTTGAATTTGCAGATCAGGGTACATTTAACTTATTTTGTCTTCTGGGAAACATGTAAGTAGCTTCTGTAGCTTCTGAAGGGCAGTACTGAATGAAAAAAAATTATATTTAGGAAAAATAAGAAAAATGTACACATCTTCATTCTGTTCAAAAGTTTACACCCCTAGCTCTTAATGCATTGTTTTTCTTCTGGAGCAGTGAACGTTTGAACGTTCTGTAATAGTTGCATATGAGTCCCTCAGTTGTCCTCAGTGTGAAAAGATGGATCTCAAAATCATACAGTCATTGTTGGAAAGGGTCCAAATACACAAAAATGCTGAAAACCAAAGGATTTATGGGACCTGAAGGAACAATGGGCAGTTTAACTGAACAACTATCACAAAAAAAAATTAATAAAAATAGAAAACACACAGCTCACAGGATCATTCAGGTAACTCATTCAAGCCTATGTAAACTTTTGAATGGGGTCATTTTCATAAATTCAGCTATTATTTTCTCTTGTGGACTGTATGTAAATGTCTTTTATGGGAAATATCTTATTTAGTTCAGTACTAAATAAAAAATAACATGCATTTTGTATAATCCCTCTTAGCAGATTCTGCAAGGTGTATGTAAACTTATGACCTCAACTGTATATATTTATATAAAAATACAGTATATTTATATAACAGTTCTTTCTGGTTCTCGAATCTGATTGGCTGAGAGGAGTGCAATATTCTAGTGACAAACACTGTTTGTATTACTCCTCTTGTGGTATTTCTCGCAACGAGTGTCGAGTGTAATGGCGGACACCCAAATCCACTATAATTAAAACAAAATACTGTTTTTGTGTAAAGGAATGTAGTTTTAAGTGTTTTTAAGGTAAGAATGTACTTGTTTAGACTTCAAATATGCGGTTTGTTAATAAAGATAACGTCTGTTTGAAATTGAGAGGTGCTTGAGAGATTGTTACTTGAGCCATACTGTTGGGGCTTTAGTGATAAAACCAAAAAGGTTGGAAAGTACTGCTTTTATTGACTCGAAAGTCTTTAAAATCGAGCCAAACAACATGAAGCAGGTTTACAAGGCTTACAAAGCTTATTATGTTTATTCTTACCCAGGTTGTCGAACCAACAAACTTTCTTCAGTTGCATTTCAGTGCATTTCACTTTCTGAATTGAAAAGGAGCCCATTCTTATTCTAAATTCTCCCCAACCCCATTCTTAGTACAATCTAAAAAGCCGCCAACAGGGAAAACAGACTTCTTCCTCTAAATGAAATATTTCCCGCACCTGGAAAACAGACAGAAAATCTTCCCAGCGTGAAGCTCGTTCCATGTGTGTTGCTGTACTCCTGCAGTGCAGAGTGTGTTTGACTAGCATACCTCCCTATAACCTCACACTTCCCCGTTTGTCCTCAGGTTTAACAGCTCAATGAGAAAGCAGTGAGCAGCAAAACATGCCTGGAGGAAATACAACAGTATGCCCAGTCAAACCAGGCCGTTATGCCGCATGGAGGACCGTGGAGTTGTAGGAGAAGTGGCCAGAGAAGGTCAGTGTGTTTTTTTGTAATTAGTTGGAACATGACCTCAGAGTAAACCTCATGAGCTAAAGGCTTTAATGAACACTATTCATCACTGGCATCCATGCTTCATGGTACAGGTGGCAGCTGGTGTCAGGACTGAGATGAGTCTCATCCTTCATATGTTTTGTGGGAGGAACAGTGGACTATTTCTGTATCAACTGACATTCTGTTACATAACACTTATAAGGTGACTACCAACCCCAAAAGCAGCCAATATTTACATGCTGCTGTCTGAGTTGTGAAAAGACTGTCATTTCTGACTGAGCGTTTCCTGGCGGCTTCATTATGATCAGTTGCGTTTATCTAGAGCTTCTGAGATGATGACTGATTGTCAACAAACGCATCTGAATTTACACATTGGTCTGTCTAAATAAACACTGCCCACCATGTTGACCCGTATTTTGATATACAATAATTAATAATGAAAAATAATTTATTTTGATATAAAATTATCAATAAAACAAAAAAATAATATAATTTAAACATTTACACATTATCAGATGTGTTAAAGGACAGCTGGACTAAGCAAACTGGAACAGTGTAAAGGTATTTATTTATTTATTTTTAACATTTGTAAGGCAACATTTTAAAATTATTTTTAGCAAACAGATAATGAACAGATTTTTTCACTATTTTAAGTGTAAAATATATATGTAATAACTTATAATTGTAAAAAAAAAAAAAGCAGTAAAACTAAAATAGTATTACAATTTAAAATAACTGTTTTCTATTTGATATATAATTATAAATATATATATGTATAAATATATAATTCTTTCTTTCTAATACAAATATTAGGATTAACTAAAAGATCATTTAAAAGAATACTGACTAAATGTTTCAATCTTTAATTGTTTATATACATATATACATTTCTATAAAATGTCTACATTTTAATATGATTATTTTAATAAAAAATGATTTCATTTCATATTACCCTTCATTTTATGAGTGCTGTAAGGGAGTGATTCCCAACTAGGGAATTTAATTTATTAAGCCTATAAATATATGACTTAGAATAAAAATATTAGAATTAAATATTAAGGATGAAATATTAATTTTAAATATTCATGTTAAATAAGATTAAAATAATTAATCACAGTCTTATGATTTTTTTAGTGAACAAATCTGTAATATGAGTTCAAATAAACACATATTTAGTGATACATAAAAAACAAAAAGGTTGGAAAATACTGCTTTTATTGACTCAGACGTCTTTAAAATTGGTTTACAAGGCTTACAAAGTTGTTTATTCTTGCCCATGTTGTTGACCCAGCGAACTTATTTCAGTTGCATTTCAGTTTCTAAATATTTTTTAGGCAACATTTTTTAAAATTCATTTTAGCAAACAGATAGCGACCAGATTTTTTCCCCCCAGTTTTAATGGTATAATATTTATATTATAACTTATAATTATAAAAAAAAAACAGTAAAACTGTAAAATAGTATTGCAATTTAAAAACCTGTTTCAATATATGACATTTTTATTTGTGTTTTTCTTTCACAAAATGAACACAAGCAAACTGCATTATCATGAAAATGGTAAATACACAACTAGAGGCAAATGTTCTGTGCTGTAATCATCTTTACTTGGCACTGCATCCATGCTCTGGCCTTTCTGGTGTGATTTCCACTGTCCCCATCTGCCTACCCCATGAAAGATGTCCTGGAGGTGCCACTGAATTGACCAGCACGCACCTCAGGACACTGTGTATGAGACCAGACCCTTCAGGTGCAGCCGGCTGCCGTAAAATAGAGAACAGATTGCTAACCAGTAGGATGACATTTAGATCAGCTCTCTGAGTCTCATTAGTGGGGGGTGGAGGAAGGGTTATCTTCTATCTGTATGCCAAAGACATTTATTATAATCAGACTGCACAAAGCAAGTATATGATGTAATACAATGAACGGAAAGGCATGTCCTGATTAATATTACGTAGTAATTAAGTATATATTATTTTATACAACAGTTCTTTCTGGTCCTCGAATCTGAGAGGAGCGTGATGTTCTAGTCATATTAGAACTGCAAACGTTTCATCGTTTGTATCACTCGACTTGTGGTATTTCTCACTGAAATCCACTATAATTTTATAAATAATACTGTTTTGTGTCATGGAATATAGTTTTAAGAGTTTTTAAGGAGAGAACGTACTTGTTTAGACTTGTTTAACATCTATTTGACGTTATCTTTATTACTGACGATGTGAACTCTGCTCAGTGCTCATGAACCCGTCGAGAGCAGCCTTACCTTCTACTGGAATTTGCTGCTTGCTGTGATGTCTCCACAGTGGTTAAACATTGTTACGCCATTAGATGACGACAAGACGCTGTCAGCAGCTGAAGACTTTTATATTGAAGGAGATTGGAACAGGGTTGTAAACAAGGAAGTTTGTTTTACGTTCAGCAACATCTTATGATGCAGTCAACAGATGCATTGAGAAGCTCTGTCATCGGAAATCACCCTTAAAAGATAAAAGGATATTACGACACAGATATCGCTTTCATCAGCGGACGTTCAAACTAATGTTTTATTGTCAATATGAGATTGAGCTGAAGAATGAATGTTGTATCAGATGCAGTTAATCACACTCGCTCTGTCCATCTCTCTCTCGTAATACTTTACATAATACAGTGAGATTTTAATACAGTAACACAATAAGCTTTCAATGAAGCAACTCAACGTTCCTTAGTTAGATTTGAGATTTGAATTCTTGGCGGAAGAAGGTAGTTTGCACAAAAGAGGGTTTTTGAAGACACTCTGTTGTTGTTTCTAATGCATTTAGAAATGTATTTACACACTCATGCTGTCTAACTGTTGTATAAACGCAATATCACACTAGTAGTTGTGTGATATTGCTCATATATATCACTATCAGTCTGTGTGCAGTGGTGCTCTTTCTGTAGTTAGTTACACCAGTAGGTGGTTAACTTTGAATAACTTTGAGTTTAAAGACACTGATTCATTCAGGGATTAAAAAAGTGACCGTCTTTATGAGTGAGTCACTGAATCATTTGCTTAACCATTTTGTTCAACATTCATTCAAAAACACTCAATATTAACTTTTTGTTCATTGAACTGCTGTGTGAACGTAATATCACGCTTATAATGTGATTCATGTCACGCATGTCAAAAAAAAATCATGGTTTAACTTTAGTTGAAATTTAAATATTGTACAGTACTGGACAAAAGTTTGGAATGATTGCATTTTTTTAATAAAAATATTTTTGTAGTCATTTATGCTCATTAACACTGCACTTATTTGATCAAAAATGAAGTAAAAACTATTGTGAAATATTAGTACAATTACAAGAATGTTTTCTATTTTAATATGTCTTAAATTAATTGCATTAATTGTATATTTAAAAAAAATAGATTCCTTTTATGGTAAGGCTGAATTTTCTGCATCAATAATTGGGTCTTTAATGTCACATGATCCCTTACCTTCAGAAAACTATTTTCTTATTTGCTGCTCAAGAAACATTTCTTATTATTAATATTGAAAACCATGTTTCTTTAAAAAAAGGAAAAGAAATAAATACTTTTATTCAACAATGGCACATTACTTTGATACAAAAGGTAACTTCAAATAAATGCTTTCTATTCATCAAAGAATCCTGATAAAACCACTTTTTGAATAAATTTATTTATTTATTCCTAGTAACAAACATGTTTTGTTGGTCTCTATTTGCAAAATTAGCAGTAGTTTTTCTAAATGGCATTTAGGTTTTGGCTTCATCATTTTGGTTCTCATTGACGAATCAGGGAAAGCCTGTGAGCGGCACACACCCTCTGTGGCTTCCAGCTGAGTCCCAAGAAATAATTCGGACCGAAATAGTCCCGTTCTGCCTGACTGTAATGATATGCTTCAGAAACCAACATACTACAGGCATCCAAAAACCCAAATAAACACCAGACTTCCCCAAACTCGGGCCAAGACGCATAAAAGCACTCTTTATTGGACCCAATATTTTATATTAGTTTAGGAAAATAACCGGAGGCCATGGCATTTTCTGAGGTTTACTGTGAAGATACGACCAGTTATTATCATCAGGTGGTAAACTTATCTGTCATATTATCTGTAATATATTGCATTTTCCAGACATTCCTGGATATGTGGGTAGATTGTGTGGAACCTTGATCCCATTTGGTGCTGTCCACCACATCAACAAATCAATTCACATATCCTGTCTTTTCTGTCCAATTTATGAACTGGGAATACTAAAAGCTTTTCTGGATTTACTACGGTTCCTTCAGTTTCTCCTTGTCAGGTTGTATTTCCTTGTTTCTTAAAGTAAGGTGTGTTATTGCTCTACCAGTGGTAGAAAATTTAATTACAGTCTGTTGTATGATTTGATTTATGTGATGCTTGCTAAAAAATTACCAAAATTGACAGCAATAATACAGTGATAATGCAATAATACGATCATGCTAACCAGCCAAACCTTGATTTGAGCAGCCTGACTGGATCATTGGCTCAACCAATGGCAAGAGTTGTGGGGGCGGGACTACCTGTTTGGTCCAACAGTGTAAAAGAAGAAAGAGTTTGAAATGTATTTTTGTTATCTGTTTGGGGCTGCTAGTGGTGCAGAAAGTTCACACCTCATCTTCAACATTATTACATGAGAACAGCTTCATAATTTCGAGCCGTTTTGAAACACATTTTTCGTTTAATGTGCGTAAAAAAAGGTCGAGGTCAAAAGTTTACATACACCTTTCAGAATCTGCAAAATGTTAATTATTTTACCAAAAAAAAAGGGATTGTACAAAATCCATGTTATTTTTTATTTAGTACTGACCTGAATAAGATATTAAGATATTACCCTGTTATTAAGGTAATTATTCTTAATACTGTGTTGCTACCTGAATGATCCACAGCTGTTTTATTTTTATTTATTTATTTATTTTTTTTTTTTAAGTTCATGAGTCCCTTGTTTGTCCTGAACAGTTAAATTGCCCACTGTTCTTCAGAAAAATCCTTCAGGTTGCACAAATTCTTTTTTTCAGCATTTTTGTGTATTTGAATCCTTTTCATCAATGACTATAAGATTTTGAGATCCATCTTTTCACACTGAGGACAACTGAGGGACTCATATGCAACTATCACAGAAGGTTCAAATGCTCACTGATGTTCCAGAAGGAAAAACGATGCATTAAGCGCTGGGGTGAAAACTTTTGAACAGAATGAAGATGTGCCCTTCAGAAGCTACAGAAGATACTTACATGTTTACCAGAAGACAAAATAAGTTCAATTTACCCTGATCTTTAAATTCCAGAAGTTTTCACCCCCCAGCTATTAATGCATCATTTTTCAGTTTAATTGTTCAGGACAAACAAGGGACTCATAAACAACTGTCACCCAAAAAACAAAACAAAAAAAAAACAGCTGTGGATCATTTAGTTAACAACACAGTATTAAAATCAAGTGTATGAACATGGTCATTTTTATAAATTGAACTATTATTTTCTCTTGTGGACTATATGTAAACATCTTTCATGTGAAATATCTTTTTCAGGTCACTACTAAATAAAAAATATCATGCAATTTGTATGATCCCTCTTATTTTGGTAAAATAATTAACATTTTGCAGATTCTGCAAGGCGTATGTAAACTTTTGACCTCAACTGTATATAAAAAATAATGTATTATATTGTGCTTATATTTAACAATATAGTTAGTGATTTTACAGATGCCGTTTTTTGCACACAAAAATTACTATTTATTTATTTATTTTACAAATTCTAATTACATGTCTGTTTTTCATTAACTTTTGAAACAAATGATCCATTTGTTGCAAATTCGTCCAATCTGCTTTGAGGCTAAAAACCAAACTCTTCTGGAAACATTTTGTGGCGGTAAAGCTGTGATTGTTGTTGATGTATTAAAATTCACAGCGCTGATCAGTGTTAGATGCTGGTGCATAATCAGAATTCCTGCTGTGGGAATGGGAAAACAGTTTTCTGAGTTTTTTTTTTTTTTTTGAGGATGCTTTCTACTTTCTTCTGTGGTTCTTCTGGTTCTCCTCCACTTCAGCTTGACCCCAGGCCTAAAATCACACTTGAGCTGATACACATTGTCATGCGTAACATGCAGCACACCATGCCAACATCAACAGAACAGCACATTGAAAACATCCCAGGGGGTGGTCCTCCATAAAACACCTCATGAAACATCTTTAGCTTTTATTTAAACCTTATGTCTAAGCAGGGAGATCGTGTTGACAGAGGCTTGTAAAATCTGAAGTATTAAGACATATCTTTTGTAGCTATGTTGATCCCTGCTCAAGCCTGAACAGTTGCAAAGAGGAAGTATCACTTCATCTCTCAGTCATTTAAGACCTGAGGATTTTTTGGCTAGATGGATGTATTTCAACACGGTTTGGAGGATATTTGGACTAATTAAAGAGGTAAAATGCAGGGCAGAGGATTGAGAGACTGATTTGTCAGTTAAGCACAGTGAAATACGCAGGGATTTGAGAATCTACCATGAAGCTTTCTGTGTTTCCCACTTTGCAAAGGGAGATTTCAGCTCCTTCAGAACATTTTGTTGACATGTGGAGCAATTTTGGCCAGAAATATTCATGTATGAGTATGTTTGGTTAGGGCATTGCAAGGCTGTGGTTTGTTTAAACATATTTAAATGCATTCTTGAATGACTATGACAGTATCAAACCTCAGTATTCAAAAGAACGATAGAGTTACCATCACATTTCTGTGTTTTTCAACCAGATATGTGACCCTGAACCACAAAACCATAAGTTTAAAACCATAAAAAGTCATAAGTGTCAATTTTCTGAGATTTAAATAAATACACTTTCAATTGATATATGGTTTGTTGGAATAGAACAATATTTGACCGAAATACAACTATTAAAAATATCTGAAATCTGAGGGTGCAAAAAAATCAAAATACTGAGAAAATCGCCTTTAAAGTTGTCCAAATGAAGTTCCTAGGAATGCATATTACTAATCAAAAATTAAGTTTTGATATATTTACGATAGGAAATTTACAAAATATCTTCATGGAACATGATCTTTACTTAATATCCTAATGATTTTTGGCATAAAAGAAAACGTGCTGCTTTGGCAAGGGGCGTGGCAGTACTGAAACACTGTCTAAACTGTTCGCCAATCACAACACACTGGGACAGCTAACCAATCACAACACATTGTGTTTTTTGGAAGGCAGGCCTTCATCAAACCCGGAACTAATCGAGCCATTTGTGTCAGGCTGAGGAGAAAGGTATTGTAATAATGTAAATTATGCGGAGAAAAAAATCATTTTTCAAACCACCAAGCACGAGAGCATGTGCTAGAGTACACCCCCAAAACAAAATCAAGACTTTGTAAAAGAGCATAATAGAACCCCTTTAAATTGCTCATTGGCAAACTAATGTAGCCAGCACTGAAACGTTACCCTGTTATTAATCAGCACAACGTCCTCAAAAAAGCATCCGCCTCCACAACATGCGTGGGTAACCTTTCTCTTTAATTATATCTGCAGCAACCTGGCTAGATGTATAAGAATGATATGTCCCAACCTTGGAGGGAACATTCACAAATTTATTGTTTTTAATCTTTTTAGCACACAACTGTGAGTGAAAATGAGTCCCCCACTGAAGCCATCAATCAACGTAATGGATATGAGGCAGGACACCTCTAGAGATGCGGCAGTGAAACTCTGCCCCTCTTATTCCATCACCGCCGCTCTGAATGGCAGTCTAGGGAGAGAGGGAGCAGGACAATACCAGCCTTTCACTCGAGCAAGGTGAATACTAACAGAGCTTTTGGTAAAGCACAGGCTTTTGATAAAATGAAGAGTTGACTGGTCGTTTTTGAACAAGAGAAAAGACGTGTGGGGAACAGGGTGTCGTCCTTCAGCTGATGAGGTTTCATTCACCCTGAATACCCAGACGTGGCCGTCAAGGACTCTGGCATGGCTAATTACAAAAGCAATCCCATCAACGTCCCAAAATAGGCTCACTGGAGCCCTGACACTTCATTTTACAAAGTCATGGAAATGCTGAGATATTGATTCCATTTGTCTTCCTCAAGCCAAACGTGGACAAGTTGATCCAGCAGGATTCTTTAAATCAGTCACATTTAGCACAATTTTATTATTAATTTACTGTTTTCAGGTTGAAAATGATCAAGCATATAATGAATGCTTTATATAATAATTTTTCACAAAACTTTTTAGCATGCGTGAGCAGAGATTCGACAAGACGTTTGACAGAAATAGTGTTTTACTTAAAGCAGAGCTCAACTTTTTTACTTTATTTATGCTGCAAGCAGTTCTTTCGGAACAGAGCCCATAAAATGTCCACAGTACCTGAAAGATGTCACTGAAATATGTGTCCTGGGAAATCACATCAGTCCCTGACAGCTCTAGGCTCTTTTAAACCGCAAAAAAAAGTCTGTATTTGGATGGCTTGTGGATGAAATTAGCAAAATGGCATACGTTAGCAAAGGTCTTTATAGCCTTCTTTCATTTTTCTCACATGCTGGATGAAATACTGGTCATATACGCATGAAAACACACTGGCATAGTTAATTTTATACGAAAGAAATTTAAAAAGTGGGCAAAAAGGATGACATTAATTATCAGGAAACATAATACAAGTTTATATGATTCATGTCAGGAATGGAAACTGTTGAGCATGTATTAATAATATGTTTCACATATAAATGGGAAAGAATTAAACTAGAATTACAAAATGTATGTAATTCACAAAACCCAACATATAAATATCAGGCCAGGATCAGGTGGGATGATAAAAGCAGTTATGACATTTATTAGAAACTGTTGTTTACAGGGTGTATTAAATCATCCATGTAAGCTACAACTCAATTAACATCAAACTCCAGTCCAGTAGGTGGCGGTATACACTTTAAGTTACAACCTGCTAAAAGCCCACTGTGAAAGAAGAGTGCTGAGTACTGACTAAAACTTAAAGATGTGATGCCACTAAGTTAATTACTTTTTGTGCCATTATTCCAACTAAATGTGGCATGGCTTGATTAAAGCATGGGCCTACTTGGCTTTAGATCAACAGTGACTAAAACTGTTTTCTATAGTCTTTTTTTAATACAATCTGATGAAAGCACAAGATAAAGAAATGAATTTAAAAACCACAACTAAGTGGATCTATTAATACGGAAATGTAAAAATGTAAAATGTAAAAAAGTAAATCAACTCATTGTTTAAAGGCAATAAAATGGTGGGAAAACTGAACTTGGAAGACATTTCTTGGAGAACCCGTCATACAAGGTAGCACATAATGATTTAGTTTTACTTAGCTTGTGGTGATATTCTTATTCTTGCTTGTGTTTGTAATGCATGCTTCTGAGTTAGAAATATTTGGAAATAGTAGAAACTAGAAGAACTGCATACAAGCATACTACTCTTACTATTTTTTTCATATCTTTCTGTGTCAGGAATGGGAATAGTATTCTAGTATGCAGTTCAAGTTTAAAAGCATTGCGGGTGCATTCTGTTCTCACCCTTACGGAAGTATAGTGCTTTAAATATAGGTTTGTTTGGTCACTTTTGCAATTTCCTGCCGTCTCTGAGACATTATTTTTCTGCTGTTCTTTTGGAGTTTGTTCATGAAAGAATCCTGAACAAAAGATCACAGGTTCCACAAATATTAACAGCATTAATAATAAGAAATATGCTGCATTCACACCATGTTGTAATTAGCATAATTCCGAGATGACAACATGACCTTTTACTCATAGCTTTCCATGTTCTCGGGCTCAGTGGTAGTGCCTAAGTAGTGCTAAAATGAACCTGGCAGCAGTCACGTGGTACAGCTGTCACTGGTTCAAGTCGTAACTCTCAGAACATTCCCAGTTTACAAGTTGTAATTACGAGTTCAGGAGCACGTGGGGGCTTTGACTTGATAGTTTTGCCATAGGAACACATATTTCTGCAAGAGTAGAATGTCACGTGTTGTCATCTCGGAATTACGACATGGGGTGAACGCAGCAATATTTCCAAATCAGCACATGATTTCTGAAGGATCATGTGACACTACAGGCTGCAGTAATGGCAGCTTAAAATATAGCTTTACCATTATAGGAATTTCATTTCTAGGGATGTGCCTGAATAGTGAATCAATTTTCGGAAAATGAATAACGCATTCTACGGAACCATTAAGCGGACATGGTTAGCCGCTTGCCAGTGGTAGCCTGTTACATTACAGTACATAAAATGTCACTTACCACATAAACCACGTGTCAAACTCAAGACCCTCGGGCCTATTCCGGCCCACCACATCATTTTATGGATATGATTTTCTTAAAATAAAAATATATGCTGCTTTACATCGTAAATTACGAAGTGCTTATCAATACCACAAGTTTCTGTTTCAATTTGGCGAACTAATTATACGCAGAAATTGACTTTGGCATGCATATGATACGCACGTGTTTGGCGTGCATATGCCATGCAATGGTTAGGATTAGGGTTGTGGAGTAGGTGTTTGCATGCTAAACACGTGCATATCATATGCACGCCAAGACATTGCATACAGTGCTTGAAGTGGGCCAGTAAGCAGTACCACACTTCTATATTTTAGTTTTTAGCGTACCAGCACTTCTGACATGTTGCTGGTACTTACAGTTGCGATCAGATCAACCAGGGGCCGGTTGCACCAGCTGGACGTACACCCGGTTGTAATAATTTAATTTATACCCGTTGCACCATCTCGGCGTAAATTAAATCTGTAATGGAAACGCACCGAGTAAGTTCACAACAGCACTAATGCAGAGAAAACTAGACTGATTTCATCAGAGATGGCGGAGATAATAGTACTCACATACAAATGTCAGTAAATTATTATTTTCAGCATGTAGCTATTTGGCTCAGTATGTAGCTCATTTTAGTGGTCTTTTGTATCTCCCTGTGGTCCTGTTTGGTATTGCAGCTTGACTTGTGCTTAAAAAACGTATTTTTATTAAAAGTGCTGTAAACTACTATATGTAATGTAGAAGCGTTCATTTTATGTGAAGCTACTTTGCAACGATGGGTATCATGAAAAGCACTATACAAATAAATGTGAATTGCAAATAATTATTTATTTATATATTTATTGTGGCACTATGTACATTCATTGCGAATTATGAAATTTACTTTTTTAGTACTTTAGTTTCTATTTATTTCCACTTCTTTCCACTTCAAGCACTGATTGTGTATCATATGCATGTCAAAACCGCATTATCATATGCGCGCCAAACCAAGCATGTCATATGCACACCATTTTGCGTGCAAATCGCACGCCAAATAGAAACAGAAAATCATGCTATTGATATGCATTTTCATGAGATTGGGCTCTTTTTTTTTTTTTTTAAATGCCAGGCAGCCATAAAGTTGAAGTGGCCCTCAGTGAAAATAAGTTTAATAGCCCTGACATAAAAGAGTAAGGAGAGATGACTGATAGGATGATGGCAAATGATTTGCAGATCCTGAGCACCACTGACAAACATCTAATCTTGTAAAAGGTAAACACAGAGTAGTCTACGTGTAATCGAAATCGAGCATGCATTCAAAAGGGATTTCAATGCCCCGCATATTATTAATGCTGATGCTGACAGTTTATACAGTGTAATTACACAGCAATATAATTGCGAGAGAAAGTGTTGAAATATTTTTTTCCCCTCCAGTTTCGTTTTTATTTATTTTCTTTCCAAACATGGTATTCGGATTTGGGCACAATTGTTTTGCAATGCTTGAGTACAAACTAAATGAGGATCTGATATTCATATTTCCAGGTATTACATTACTCTTGTCTATAATCTTGTATATGTTGGAGATGTCAAAATACATATCATTGGAGATGGGAATATCCTACTGAACTTTGATCAATGCCACTTTTCTTCTCTGCTTTCCTGTGTGAGAGGTGTCATCCTGCCAAGAAGCAAGATCAATAAAAAGGATCAAGATCAAGAGCTGTAGATTGGGGTGAAGGGGGTTTCTTGCTCTAGAGAGAGGCACAGTGTAACAGGAAAAAACCTTTAGTCCCAGCCTGGGCCTGACCATGAGTGACTCAGTCCGTGCTCACACTGTAAATGAGCCACACATAACCTTTGTGTCGGAGAGTTTGTTAGGAATTGTTCAGGTCTTAATCATAGTGTTAAAGTTCATCCTTTGCTCATTCTTATGTCATTCCACACATGTATGCATTTTTTGTTCTGATGAAGACAGAAGATTTTTTTTTTTTTAAATCAGAAATTCTCTTAATTCTGAGTTTTTCCCCCTCAGAAATTGAGAGTTTACATCATGCAATTGACCCTTTGCAGGGAGTTTGACTCACAGGCGATGTGACCAAACATAATGCCGAATTTACCGTTTTGTCCGACAATCAAATCAGACAGGAGAGTAGATTAAAGGAGAAGTCCACTTCCAGAACAAAAATTTAGAGATAATGTACTCACCCTCTTGTCATCCAAGATGTTCATTTTATTTTTTCTTCAGCCGTAAAGAAATTGTTTTTTGAGTTAAACATTTCAGGATTTTTCTCCATATAATGGACTGATATGGTGCCCCGATTTTGAACTTCCAAAATGCAGTTTAAATGTGGCTTCGAACAATCCCAAATGCAGTTGTAAATGATCCCAGCCGAGGAAGAAGGGTCTTATCTAGTGAAACGATTGGTTATTTTCATTAAAAAAATACAATTTAAGTACTTTTTAATCTCTTTTAGTCTTGTCTTGCTCTCCCTGAACTCTGTGTATTCTGCCTCAAGACAGTTAGGGTATGTCGAAAAACTCCAATCGTATTTTCTCCCTCAAATTCAAAAATCATTTCAAAGTCATCCTAGATCGCCGCAGAAGTACCGACCCAGTCTTTGCAAAGTTAACATGCAAAGAAGATCAAACACCCTCAACAAAAAAGGTAAAACAGTGATATAGGACGATTTTGAAGTTGAGGGAGAACATGAGATGGGAATTTTTGGACATACCCTGTCATGAATCTAAAAAAAACAGTTCAGGCAGAGTGAGCCAAGACATTTGATATTTAAAAAGTATATAAATTGTATTATTTTTATGACAATAACCGACTGTTTTGCTAGGCTGGGATCGTTTGAAGCTGCATTTAAATTTTTCTTTTTCAAAGTTCAAAATCGGGGCACCATAACAGTCTGTTATATGGAAAAAAATCCTGAAATGTTTCCCTCAAAAAACCTAATTTCTTTACGGCTGAAGAAAGAAAGACATGAACATCTTGGATGACAAGATGACAACGAGTGAGTACATTATCTGTCAATTTTTATTCTGGAAGTGGACTTCTCCTTTAACGTTGGCGAACTTGAACTTGAAAAACGAGAAAACAGTTTGAATTGTGAGATATGAACTTGTTGTGAAATAAAGTCACAACTAACTTTTTTATATTTTTATTTCATGGTGGAAATAACCTTCCATACATTACAATGAGTAGATTATGACAATTTTTTCCATTTTTGGGCAGCTAGTACTTTTTTAAACCTGGGGTTAATGCCACTTTTAACCCAGTTCAGTTAAGCTAAATTTGACACTTTTATTTTGTTATTTTACCAATTTTGTCATGAACCTTGTATAAGCCCTCCCAACCTGCTCATGTCTGAGCCATACTTCATAAATCTGCCTAGTGCTGTTATAATGTTATTTAAGTGTTGGGATACAAACCTCCAAAAATGTACCTAGACATACAATTTACTGCAGTTTCGAATTTGAAATGAACACTAGTTGCAGTGAAACGCAAACAACTTTTCGATTTATGAAGACTTACTTTCAAGCAGTTAATTGCAAAATACTATATCATGACCTCAAAACATTTTTACTAGTGCATGATTTCACGATTTGCAAACATCTAATTCTATTAGTTTACATGACATAAACAGGTCCATTTGTATGGCTTTTCTGGCATGGTAAACTTGCTCTGTAGCTCACCTGGTACAGCACTATAATGCATGAGTCCTGTGAAACACAAGTCACAACAAAAGAGCTCAAAGAATTAGAAATAAGCTAAAATGCCATGATTGCTCCAATAAATGAGTTTTTAATCCCACATTTGCTTTTGTTAACAATATTGGTAAGTTTTGTTGTATTAAAATGTTGCCAGATTCACGTTCACAGGCCTCTACAGTGCGACCATTAAAACTACTGTGTGCGACTATGTAAAACTATTTAGGAGCACCATGTGCGAGTGACCCGATCAGTATATTTGTGTTTGCGCTGAGGGGAGCTTTAAAGGTTTTCTACATATGTATCACAGACATATCTCACGAATCCTTTCATAAACAAAGTGTCATTGTGCAGTGTAGAGAGCTTTGTTGATTATAATGGAACTTTGTGAGATCGCGATGAACTAAAATGAGTGACAGCTTTTAATGATTTTTAAGGGAGTTTGTAAATGAGATATTGATTTAATACTACAGTTAAATAAACAGGAAATGAATATTAAGTGACTATAATAATATTGCCCGATTTTACTCTATTTCATCGTCAAAAATAGTTTGAAACAACTCACAACTGAGCCGCTGCGCATCTCCATTCAAACACAGCAGTGTTTTGTTTATGAGTGAACGTGTGTTTTTAAGCGAATCTAGTGAGTCAATGATTCAGTTTCACAGAGAGTCACTTGCTTTGTTCCTGAATGAATCAGCCGTTCGAACGAATCAAACGAATGACATGATTCAGTAAGACTTGTCGCAACCTACTGACAGATTTAGTTTAATTTTTAAAGTCTTTTCAGTTATTTAAATCATTAAATATTTCTGTATTCAAAATGCTATATTTAAAACATTAACCACAACATGAATTGTCAAGCCACTCTGTGCCACCTCTGTAGTACAACTTAATTTTGTTAATACTGATTTCATTTGATTGGTAACTTCTTACTCTATTCAAAAAGCTTAACATTTTTTTACATTTTGACACAAAAGATGACTTAATTTTTATAAAGTTAGAAAAATGCCATTACGAAGTTAAAAACAAAATGCCCCTGTAAATCATTTTAAGGAGTCAAATATCACCTCGTAATGGGAAGGCTAATTTTTAATGAGATTGTTTGATTATTGATTAGAAGGGCGATTTCGACTGTGCTCCCAAAGTTTTTAAGTTAGGAGCACAAGTGCTCCTCAAAAGAAAAGTAAGCATAGAGCCCTGGTTCATCTGTTTTGGATAAAACTGAGCGATTTTTGCACCACTACGGGACATTTTACTTTGAGAGTATTTTGAAACGTTCAAGAATAAATGCAATCTAATTTTGCCGAAATGCAGCCACATGTACATATTACAGTGAGTCTGGATTGTTTTGTTTTGTTTTGTTTTCCACTGCTGTGCCTCCAAAAAAAACACTCCCTTTGCATGTGAAATGAGCAACAACTTTAAATGTTTTCTCCAGTTTCACTCACACACAGGCTTGCGTGTTTGCCATGCTGTCATATATGGTTAGTTAACGGAGCCATTCTTTAAAAATAGTCTCTTTGCAAAGCATGTGTTGTGACAGATTCACAAAACAATCTGGGCCATACTGTGTAACACGATAAAGTTTTTCTGTAGCTCAGTTTCAATAAATGGCCTTTCTGGGGAGGAGGTTCAGAGTTCTCAAAGTTACAGTGTGTTTTCATGCTACATCAAGCTCTTTTATCTCCAAAGATCAAGGGAAATTTGATTCGTCATGATATGACCCTCTGTAACTGGCCAATCCGTCAATAACAGTCTCTTTTTTAAAGCCTGTATTACATTGTGACAGGATCGCAAAACAATCTGTGCTGAAATGTGCCACCCAGACTGTGAAGGTCAAACTTAAATGATCAGGGCCCTTGTTAAAAGGAAGAATCACTGCCTAGCTAAATGTAAAGCTTTCCTCCAGCAAGATCTTCCCACAGAGACTGGAGATAGATGCACAGATTGCAGATGTTCTTTTTTTAGTATATCTCAGATTACACGGTAAAAGGTGCCAAGTCAACAGCGAGAGAGTGGTTTTATAAGCCAAGCAGGTTGATTTTTAAAACTAAAATTAACAGATTTCAAACTTTTGGTTACATAAAAGTCAATTAAACTGTCTTGGAAACACTACCATGCTTTCATCATTCAGTTTTGATACTTTTTAAATGCTTTTAAATCTTAATACGGATTTATTTGTTTATTTATTAATGTATTGATTTATTCTAATTATATATAATGCTCAGTATCGAACATTGATAATATTCATTATGAGTATTATATACCAAAACACCAATATGGGCTTCTTCTCAAAAGTATGTTGTTTCTGATCAAAATTTGTGAGTTTTTTGTTTCTCTAAAAATGCTGGAAAAACTGAATTGGCTGAAATACAGCATGAATACACACTGCTTGATCATAAACTAGCATGACTAGACAAACATGTGGCCCTGATCAATGTGCTATCATATGAATGATTTCTACACTCCTAAACATGCTGCTCTCACGCTGGCGTCTCATGTTCCCAGCTGTCTGTGCCCCTCTTTTCAACAGATTTTTCTGCCCGGGGAATTATCTAAAATAAAAGTAATAAATAAATAAAAACGTAGCGATGGGGATGCACTTTCTCTCAGGGTTGAATCAGCTTGTTTGCCTGTGAAAGTGCTGTTCTCAAGAGACATTCGCCTCTCTGTGGCAGTGTACTGTAGCTTGAAAGGAATTTGAATCAAGATCCTATATGGTTTTTATTGGTTTATTCATTTATGGTAAAAGCACTGTGATTCTTTTCATAATATTTGTGATGCCATTCATATATAATGCAGTAGTCCTTTATATCTTCGAAATAACAATTCTTCTGAAAATCCTTTTTCATGTATGACCTCCTGGGACCCAGGAAAAAATACTTCTTGGTGTTTAGTTTTGCTTTCTTTATTATAAATTTATTTATACATTTATTTATTTATTATACATTTATAAAAAATGAAAGTCTAAAATGAGAATGTTTACATGTATATTTTTATATATTTTAT
>JAHKKF010472642.1:0-20125 GCA_019740295.1 Labeo calbasu
AGATTCAAGAAATTCATATAAAATAGAAAAAACAGAAGCATTCTCATTATTGGTCTTAGACTTAAGATTTTAAAATAAAATAAACTGAGATATATTAATATATTAAAAATAATAATAAAGAATAAAATAGAAGCATTCTCATTATTGGTCTTAGGATTTTGAAATAAAATAAATAGATATATTAATAACAACAACAACAATAATAATAAACTAAATGATAAATTCTTTAATGAAATAGATTAAAATTAGATAAAAATGTAAAACAAATAGAAAAAATATAAGCATTCTCATTATTGGTCTTATACTTAGGATTTTGAAATAAAATAAGCTGAGATATAATAATATATTAAACAACAACAGCAACAATAGATAAAGTAGAAAACTACTGATTTATTTACCAATAAATTCTGAATTTAAATTAAAATGTAACATTTGTTGATAAGTTTACCAGAATTATAAAATTATAAATAAACAGAAATAAAATAAACACAAAGGTAGAAAAAAGATAGATACAGAATTATAGATAATTAAATAGAAGCAAAACAGAAGATTCTCATTAGACTTTTTAGGATTATAAAAGAATAATAAAAATAATAACAATAATAATAAAGTAAATAATACAAGTACATGATATATTAATTAATAAAAAATAATAAATTAAAAATATCAATGGGAAAAAATATAAGCACTCTCACTGGATCCTGCTGTACTTTCAATAAGTATTAAAATTTAATAATAATAATAAATTATAAACGCATAAATAAAAAATTTAAATACAAATAGAATCAATGATTTTCATGATTTTTACTTTTTGGATTTTGAAATATAAATTTCAAATTGTAATATTAATAATAATAATAACGACAAAAACAATACAAATTATAAATATATTATCAGAAATAAATTAACAAAAGTAGAAAAAAGATAGATACAGCATTATAGATAAATAGAATCAAAACAGAAGATTCTCATTAGACTTATAGGATTAAAAAAAATTAAATAATATTAAACAAAATCATGAAAGTTAATAGTATATTAATTCATAAAATAATAAATACATAATAAATAAAAAATATAAATGGGGAAAAATATAAGCGCTCTCACTAGTGGTCTTTGATTGTACCTAAATAGGTAATAATAATAATAATAAATAATAATATGAATGAAAAAAGAAGATTCTCATTAGACTTTTAGGATTATAAAATAATATTAATAATAAACTAAATTATAAATACTTTCATTAAAGTAGATTTAAGAAATGAAAAACAAACAGAAAAAAAATAATGAAACAATTACAAAAGTAAATTGTGTATTCATTAATAACAATTAAAAATATAAATCTCACTCTCGCTAGTGGTCTTTGACTTTTGGATGATTTATTAAACTGTTATAAAATAAACCTTTGTTTTAGCCAAATCTTGTAGTGTACATTACTAAAACCAATAAATCTGATTTTGCCTGGAAAAATAGAAACATTCTCATTAATGGTCTTCGACTTGGATTTGAAATACTAAATAGTAATATTAATAATAATAATAATAATAATAATAAAGTAAGTGACATATTAATTAATACTATAATATAGTAATTAATATATAAATATATTAAATAAATGACCAAAAATATTAAAACTGCTATAAAAGAAACTTTCGTTTTAGCCGAATCTTGCAGTGCACATGAATAAAACCAATAAATCTGATTTTGCCTGGAGGGGAATCCAGTAAAAATACTACACAAACACAATATAACCGATGTGAGGAAACCACAATAAAGCAGGTCAGAAGAACAGCCCTCGAGAACATCTGCTTCAGGAGGCAGCGGCCTAACAGCCTCTGGACCCCATACACTGTCACATGATGGATGAGAGGGAGGGAAGAGGTGATATGAGGTCATTTAAAGACACCTGTGGTACCTCAGCACCAGCTGGACGCCTCGCTGAACTGCCATTAAAAGAGCTCATTTTGGAAAAAGCAGAAAACCAATTCAAAATCTGCCTCTAAACAAACAACAGCTGAGATGTGAGATGTGTGGACTATCACGTCTACGTTTTGCTTATTACAAGGTCCACTGCTGCAATTTCCAACACAGTTCATTTGAGAAATAACAGGTAGAATCATTAAACTTCTCAGCCTCCTGGGTCTCCACTATCACGCTTGAAGACGCCCGTATATTTGTACACAGTGCAGTAAGTTAGAGAAGCAATTCGAGCGTAAGGAAAATGGGGCCTGTGGTGTAATTAGCTTGATTTGTGCAGTGAAGAAGCAAAACAGTAATTATTAGCCGGGGGGATCAACATTATGTTTCCAGATGGATTAAACACTGCTTTCGGAGAAGGCGTGTGTGCATGTGTTTCAATGCTTTAAAGGATTAGTTCATCCAAAATTGAAAATTGTGTCATCATTTACTTCTGCTCATGTTCCAAACACATTCTGTGGAACACAAAAGAAGGAATATAAATAATACGAGTCATTATATCCTTTGCGCACAAAAAGTATTCTCAGAGCTTCATAACATCACTGATGTCACATGGACTATTTTAACGATGTTCTTACCTTCAATGCTTTGAACATGTTGTTTCGCTGTCTTTACATGATCAGAAGGCTCTTGAATTTCATTATAAATATCTTAATGCACTATATACACAGCTCAGTCAGTCAGGTTCTAGGTTGTTGGTGTCTGGGCTTATTTACATATTTTTTAAATGACCAGACTTTGTGACTTCCTGCACTTGCTATAGGCTACTTAATACCTGAATACAGTAAAAGTACTAAAATGTCTTATAATAGTCATTTTATAATAAATTCAAATGCAAGATGTGAAAAAACTGAGCTAAGGAAGGATTATCTGCTGCCATCTACTGGTTATAAGGCTAATTTCATGTCATTTTAATCTTAAAAGCCTGTTTTCCGACACATTTTTTGGCACTTTTTTCATATCATCTTCATGAATGAAAAGTGAATCTTGAAAGTGAATTTCACTGCACAGCTGAAGAAATAGCTGAGAGTGTGTTTGTTCATGGCTATGAAGGTAAGTTAACGATTATCCAGATCATTATCATCCATAATGATGTTGTTTACGAGATAGCATCGTTAGCTATCTAACATTAGCGTAAACAGTTACGATAGTGTTTAGCGTCAGCATTTAAATGTACATTACGTGTCTAGGAACTTTCCTGGGATTACCAGATTCGGCAAATAAAAATATGTTGTTAAATAACATGAAACTGTATGTTAAATGTCGATGCCATTATTTACGGTGATTGCAGTTATTTCGTTTCTCAGTTTCTGACAAGAACGAAGCAGGAGAGGTTTCTGTGAGGGCCTGGAGTCTTTACCTACAGTTGAGGTCTAAAGTTTAACGTTACACCTTGCAGAATCTGCAGATGTTAATTATTTTGCCAAAATAAGAGGGAAAATGCATGTCATTATTTATTTAGTACTGACCTGAATACGATATTTCACATAAAATAAGTTTACATATAGCACAAGAGAAAATAGTTAAAATATCAAAAGTTTACATACGCTTGATTCTTAATACTGTGTTGTTACCTTTTTTTTTTTTCTTGTTTAGTGAGTTGTTCATGAGTCCCTTGTTTGTCTTGAACAGTTAAACTGCCCGCTGTTCTTCAGAAAAATCCTTCAGGTTTTTCACAGCATTTTTGTGTATTTGAACCCTTTCCAACAATGACTGTATGATTTTCAGATCCATCTTTTCACTCTAAGGACGACTGAGGGATTCATATGCAACTACTACAGAAGGTTCAAACATTCACAGATGCTCCAGAAGTAAACACGATGCATTAAGAGCCGGGGGTGAAAACTTTTGAACGGATATAAAGATGTGTCTGTTTTTCTTATTTTGCCTAAATATCATGTTTTTTTCATGTAGTTCTGCCCTTCAGAAGCTACAGAAGATACTTACATGCTTCCAGGAAGACAAAAAAGTTACATTTACCCTGAACTTCAAATTAAAAATTGTTTTTCCTTCTGAAGCATCAGTGAGCGTTTGAACTTTCTCAAAATCATACATTGTTGGAAAGGGTTCAAATAAATAAAAATGCAGAGAAACCAAAGAATTTGTGGAACCTAAAGGATTTTTCTGAAGAACAGCGAGATTAACTGTTCAGGACAAACAAGGGAGTCATGAACAGAAAAAAAACAAAAGAAAACAGCAATAGATCATTCAGGTAACAACACAATATTAAGAATCCAGCTTTTGTAAACTTTTGAACGGGGTCATTTTTATAAATTCAACTATTATTTCCTCTTGTTGACATCTTTTATGTGAAATGTCTTATTCAGGTCAGTACTAAATAAAAAATAACATGCATTTTGTATAATCCCTCTTATTTTGGTAAAATAATCAACATTTTGTAGATTCTGAGAGGCGTATGTAAACATTTGACCTCAACTGTATATACCACAACATCCAATGCCGTTTCAACGGAAGCTTACGCTCGGTCCATATAGTTCTTTTGTGTTCAAAAGATGAATGAAGGTCTTACGGGTTTGGAACGACATGAGGGTGGGTGAGTAATTAATGACAGAATTTTCATTTTTGGGTGAACTATCCCTAGTGGCCGCATTGTGCGTTTTATTTTTTACTTCATCAACCATACATATACATGCTGAGGGATTTATAAAACAAAGCTAATAATATAGTACAGGGAGAAGGTTCATCCCAGTAATTGAGATCTTTTCCATTTTTAATTAACACTAAGTTCATTAACATCCACATAATTAAGACACATGCCATTACTTTGCATGCAGAGCACCATTAAATGAAGCCGCGAATCAATAGAATGACCGCTACAAATCCAGATGTTTTTTTAAAGTTGGCGAGCAATCAAAGGTTACTCAAGCCTTGATCAATACGGGAGTTCTCCACAGGGGCCTGTCTGACAGCGCTAAGCCCAGCTGTCAGTGATCTGGGTGGGGACGTGTGTCAGCGCTGGATCCCTGGGGAGATCCCAGATCACCTTCATCACAAAAGATTTAATCAGTCCGCACCCGGGCCCTTCTAAACCCTTGCGCTAAACCCCAGCGGTACGGCGACACAATTAAGAGGTGTAAATTGGAGAACGGCTGCTGAGGTCGTGACGCGCCGGGGCTTTGATTGAGCCGGACGGGATTTTAATCATCGCACATTTAAGACACACTCCGGCTTTCTCGGGCAACTGTGAAATCAATTTCTACACCATGTCGGAGTGCCGCAGGGGCCGGTACTCGGATGTCTGCTGAATATTCATGGATGTTCCTGTCCATTGAGAGACGGATGAAAAAAGTGCAGTGTGGGGAAGCTTGATGAAGCACAGCTGAACTTATCATTAACACAAAAACACACGCTGATGAGGGTTTGTTTTTCTTTACCGATAGACGGATATTGTTTTAACAACCTCACAGAATTTTGGGTGCAAGTCTGGAATATATAATGAGGGAAAGAAAATACTTTTGCATTAAATAAGTGCATTCCACTTTAGATCACATAATGACACCAAAATTAGGTTTATGGAGTGTGTACGTGTGCGTAACTGTGAAAGTTTTGCCTCAGGTCGAAGTCTGCCCTGCAAAATCGGTTATATACTGCATGCTTATGAAAACATAAGATCAAAATAAAGGGAAAAAGACTAAAGAAGATAAAATATAAAAGAAAGAAAGAAAAATAAAATAAAAAGTGATAAAGAAAATATAAAATAAAAATAAATAAGTATAAACAACATCAACTGGTATTTTTAGTCTTAATAAAGATGACTGAAATGAGTACAAAAACTGTTATTATATTTTATATAGTAAATTTACTTTATATACATATAAAACTTATTTAAAAAATGCATTAAATGTATTGAACCTTATTGTGCTCCACTAGAGGGCACTGCTCATTTCTTAGAGGACAAGCTCAACATA
Organism: Labeo calbasu; assembly: GCA_019740295.1. Lineage (NCBI taxonomy): Eukaryota > Metazoa > Chordata > Actinopteri > Cypriniformes > Cyprinidae > Labeo > Labeo calbasu. The sequence goes on from JAHKKF010472642.1 coordinate 5,904, forward strand.
TTTTATCCATTTGATGCCAATTTTGGACATGGATAATTCTTTTTTAAAATAATAATGACAAGACATTCACCTTATTATTATTACTGTTAATTTCTTAGAAGACAGGCTTAAATATTAATCGATTTGATGCCAATTTTGGACATGGACAATACTTTTTTTTTTTTTTTTTAAGTAATGACAAAACATTCACCGTAAAATATTTATTAATAATAATAGTAACAGCAGTAATTATAATAATAATAAATATTATTTAGTATTTTAATATTTTTACATGGGCAATTCTTTTTTAAATTAATAATGACAAAGCTATAATCTTAAAATATTTAATAATAATAATACTAAATATCATTATTATAAATAATACTATTACTACTACTACTAATTATTATTATAATTTTATTAAATATTTTAAGATTTTGGACGGGTAATTCTTTTAAAAATTATTAAAATTTTATTAAATATTTTAAGATTTTGGACGGGTAATTCTTTTAAAAATTAATAATGACAAAACATTCACCTCAAAATATGTATTATTATTATTATTATTGTTGTTGTTGTTGTTGTTTTTGTTGTTTATTTATCATCCATTTGATGCCAAAGTTTATTATTATTATGCCAATTTAAGTATTATTATTAGTATTACTATTAAATATTTTAAGATTTTGGACATGGGCAATTATTTTTAAATGAATAATGATAAAGCATTAATCTTAAAATCTTAATACTACTACTACTACTACTACTACTAATAATAATAATAATAAGTGTTTATTATTATTATTATTGTTACTGTTGATGTTTATTTATCATCCATTTGATACCAATTTGGGATATGGATGATTTTTTTTAAAATGGATTATGAAAAAGCAATAATCTTAAAATATTTAACAACAACAACAATAATAATAATAATAATAATAATTGTTATTATTAATAAATAATATATAGATATAATAAATTAATAATGACAAAGCATCAATCTTAAAAATATTTAAGAATATTAATAATAACAGTAATAATGATAATAATAATCGTTTTAAGATTTGGATATGGAAAATTATTTTTTAAAATCAATAATGACAAAGCATTAATCATTATTATTATTACTGTTCGTTTCTTAGAGGATAGGTTCAACATATTTATTTAATTAAACAAGGCATTAATAATAATAAGAAGAATAATTATTATTGAGCTGTTCTAATAAATAATTAAATATAAACTGTGTTCATTAGTATTACTCAAAAATGACTCGCGTGACTTTATTAATATATTGCATGGCATAATGACACCAGATTGCTACTAGATTGGTGTACCACGAGCTTGATAAAGTCAAAAATGTTAGGTTTATTCCTCATTATAAATACATAGTTCTTTGTTCATAATTCCCTCCAGTTTCCAGCATACAGACCATTAGTCTCCTTTGTGAGGGCACACAGTGCGCAGTTGTGTGTGAATATCATGGGAGTTTTGTTTCCTGTGCTTTGAAAACAGAAGCAGGGCTGTACCTCGCTAATTGGAGGCAGTGGAGCTGAAATCCTTAATTAACTGTCTGAGCATCACTGAAGTTAATTAGAGAACACGCTCACCTAAACCACAGCTCATGACACGTAAAAACAAGGACAATACATCTAATAAACATCCACGCTGCAAATGCACAGATATCTTCACAAAACACACAAAAGCAAGCACAGACGTGCAGACTTGTTTTCTTATTATTGTGTTCGCAGCTCGTGTTACAAAAAAACAACTTTCTGGATTCAGTAGCAAGGGTTCCTAGAACAATTAGGAGCTTTAATGCAGTCATTTGTTATGCAGTAATAGCTTTTGTTAGTACAGTGATTATTATAAAAATGCAAAAATAATATTATGTTGCCTAATGTGTGAGCTTTTATAATCTCCTCCATTATTAATGCAACATCTAATATTAATGTTTATCCTCGCATGATGGTATAATGTGGTGTATTCAATATTGAGGTAATTGTGCTTAAATTGTGCAAAAAATGACTCATATTTTAGCCAGAAGGAACAATTTGAAGTTAAAAACATCCTAATGATGGATTTGTTTGTTACAAACAAGCAGCTGGATTATTGCTGGATTGAAGTCATGATGTTTTAATCAGCTGTTTGGACTCTCATTCTGACGGCACCCATTCACTGCAAAGGATCATTTGGTGAGCAAGTGATATAATGCTAAATTTCTCTAAATCTCTTCTGATGAAGAACAAACTCATTTACATTTTGGCCTGATGGTAAGTACATTTTCAGCATTTTCATTCTTAGGTGAACTATTCCTTCAGGTTTAGTCGCTACTCACTGTTGTTCGGGTTGTCTCCTATGATATGGTGTCGCCCACTCCAGTACCAGAGCAACAGAGTGGCATCTCTGGATCCCGACACAATGTAGCAGTCACCCCCGATGTAAGACTCTGAGCGTGCCAGACATGTGACCACGTCCCAGTGACCGAACACTATCTGAGTGAGCTTGCCTGCAAACAAACATACAGTAAGTATCTTATGTCCTTCACACTTCAGAACACAAATATGTTGGACAGACCAATAAACAATATCTTGGCCACTCATTTCAAAGTAATAAAAGTGTTTGTGGAATGTGTCCAAAATTACGAAAACAACAATAAACTTCTCACAAAAGTGAACTGTAAGAGTCTTCTGAAGCAATATAATAATGTTTTATAAGAGTAATGGATTTGTGAACCAATTATGTTATGTATGTGTAACAAGTTAAACTCACTGACTCACGTAACGCCATAAAGTTGTTATTTTTGTTTTCTTTGCGTACAAAGTATTCTCGTAGCTTCATAACATTTTGGTTGAATCACTGCTGTCACGTGGACTATTTTACTGATGTCCTTACTACCTTTCCGGGCCTTGAACGTGGCAGTTGTATTGCTGTCTATGCAGGGTCAGAAAGCTCTTGGATTTCATCACAAATATCTTAATTTGTGTTCTAAAGATAAACGGTCTTACGGGTTTGGAACAACTTGAGGGTAAGTATTTAATGACAGTATTTTCATTTTTGGGTGAACTATTTCTTTAACAGGCTACTGAAAGGGAAAATAATAATCAAAATTAAATAACTTACATTTCTAGACATATAAGATACAGGTCAAATGGACTACCTCAGGAGTAAATGATGACAAAATGTAACGTTTTGGGTGAATAATTCCCTTAATGTCCACTGAGTGTCTCTTACCTGTGTCTGAAGAGTAAACACGGAAACTCTTGTCCCAGAAACCACATACCAGGATGTAGCGGTTATCAGCCGTCACCACAAAACACTGAGTGTTGATCTGAATGCTCTGGTCAACCAGGTCAGTGATTTGTCGTTTGTTTGTGCCTGAATTGTTAGCTGGAAGAGACATGTTTACAGAGTTATGAAATCATTCGACTCATTTGACAATGTTTATCTTCTTTAATAAAAGTACGTCATTTTTCACTTATTACAAATGTATCACTTTATCACAAATATTGTGAATATGATGACATTACCCACATCTGCTATTGAGCAGACAAATGAATAGTCCCACTTCAAACTCATGCTATAGGTTAAATCATGTGTTGCTGTGTCGATTTAGTTGGCATATTCTTTACAAAAGAGCAATGTTTTCGAAGCAACATAGAGACAGTGTTACACTTTCCATGTAAACAAATCTACTGTAAAGACTACTTAAATTAGTTATGAATGGGACAGAAGAAAGTATTCTAATAACAAAAATGTCAAACCCACCAATCAGTGAGTCCATCTCGATGGGGAGGTGATGGGCCTGCTCTAGTGAATATCCCGGAGCTCCTCGAAGACCTACACTCACAGACAATAAACAAAATCAAAAACACATTCAGTACCTGGTGGGATTAAAGATAAGATAAGATGTAAGACATTACATTTTTTTCTCAAAAAATTATCAAAATTAAGTGATACTTAAAAAAAAAAATGCCAATGGGGTTAGAAAAATAAACTGAATTTAAAGGGAAGATGTATTTTTCTGACCCTGTCTGGCAGACTTTTTATAAAAAGAAAAGCAAATAGAATAGAAATAGTTTTAAGAGTGCTAGTGTTAGAGGGTTACGTTTTTTAATAAATAAAAAGAAAAGTAGACAGAACAGAAATAGAATTGAGAATGCTAGTGTTAGAGGATTATTTTTTAATAAATAAAAAGAAAATTAGAATAGAAATAGAATTGAGAATGCCAGTGTAAGTTTTTTTTATAAATAAAAAAGGTCAACAGAATAGAAATAGAATTGAAAATGCCAGTGTTAGTTGTTTAATTTTTTAATAAACAAAACAAATTAGAATAGAAATAGAATTGAGAATGCCAGTGCTAGTTGGTTATTTTTTTAATAAATAAAAAGAAAATTAGAATAGAAATAGAACTGAGAGTGCTAGTGTTAGAGTTTTTTATAAATAAAAAGAAAAGTAGATAGAATAGAAATAGAATTGAGAGTGCTAGTATTCGAGGGTTATTTTTTAATAAATGAAAAGAAAAGTAGATAGAAAAGAAATAGAATTGAGAATGCTAGTGTTAGAGCATTGTTTTTAATAAAAAGAATAGTAGATAGAATAGAAATAGAATAGAGAATGCTAGTGTTAGAGGGTTGTTTTAACAAATAAAAAGAAAAGTAGAATACAAATAGAATTGAGAGCGTGGGTATTTTTTTTATAAATAAAAAGAAAGGTAGATAGAATAGAAATAGAATTGAGAGTGCTAGTGTTAGAGGGTTGTTTTTAATAAATAAAAAGAAAAGTAGATAGAATAGAAATAGAATTGAGAATGCCAGTGTTCGTTCATTTTTTAATTAAATAAAAAGAAAAGTAGATAGAATAGAAATAGAATTGAGAGTGGTAGTGTTAGAGGGTTGTTTTTAATAAATAAGTAGATAGAATAGAAATAGAATGTAAAGTGTTAGAGGGTTAAGGTTTTGTTTTTAATAAATAAAAAGAAAAGTAGAATAGAAATAGAATTGAGAGTGGTAGTGTTAGAAGTTTTTTTTTAATAAAAAGAAAACTAGATGGAATAGAAATAGAATTGAGATTGCTAGTGTTGAAGGGTTGTTTTTGTAATAAAAATGACAGAACAGAAATAGAATTGAGAGTGCTAGTGTTAAAGGGTTAGGTTTTTTTAAGAATTAAACAGAAATTAGAAAATACTGAGGAACAAAATCATTTTTGCGGTGACGCCCTCACAAAATTCTATCCACGGACACCTGCCTGGCTGCCACAGTCAAGTCCACTTCCTGACCCCATCCCATACGACATGGGGTCTTTATGGGGACCCACCAGTCAGATCTCCATGGTGCTTATTGATTTCTTTCCCTCTCCAGTGTCAGGCAGGCCAGAGCTATAGCACCCTTGAGGCTGGCCTACAGGCAAAGACCGCCATTTTGGGCTCAGTGTGGCGGCCTTATTACGTTCATTATTTCGTGGGAACAACACACACACATGGCTGGAGCGGGCTGGTCCTGCAGCTGCAGCCATTAGTAGTGTGAGAGAGCGAGGTTGCCACGTTTGGTCCTGACATCACTATGTGTTGCCGTGACAGCTGGGGAGGTGTGAGGCGAAAGGAGAGGCCGTGATAGGCTAATTTAGCCCGTCGCCACGGCGCCCGACCTCTGACCTGCAGGTGAGGGGGGCTCCGGGGGAACGGCTAGTTGGGTAATGTTGTTCACACATGGCCAAGTGGTAACATGTGGAGTGTAGCTGTTTTTTTGTTACGGTGTGAAATTAAGCTATTAGCTGGTTAGCTAGTATGAAGTATACACAGAGATTCCCACTCACCCACGGTGTTGTGCCAGCGGTTGACGGCGAAAAGCCGGCTGCAGGTGATTGTGACGACGGCGGGGAGGGTCAGGTGTGGCAGCGTGTTGGCGGCCACGTGAGTGACGGGAGAGTTGGAGGGAAACTTCAGCACCATGATGACATCCTGCTGCATCTGATCCTTAAACATGAGTGGACTCTGCGGAAGGAAACACTATTGAACAGAGAAAGCAAAGGAAGAGAAGGATGGAAAAGAGGGAGGGGAGGGAGAGATAGATGAGGAGAGGTTGTTAGCGAAGAGGAAAGCGGTAAAAAAAAAGAGTTGGGACACAGAGGACAGACTGTATGTGGTAGTTTAGGAGGAGAGTCAGGGAGGAGACTGAGGACTTTAAAGGAATACTTGTGCAAAAAAAACCAAACAACACTGATCAAAAATACAGTAAAAAAAAAAAAAAAAAAGTTACAAAATAGTATACTTAAAATGCCTTACTTATAATTGGATATTTTGGAAAAGTAGATAGAAAAGAAATAGAATTGAGAGTGCTAGTGTAAGAGGGTTAAGTTAACTTAATAATTAAAAAGAAAAGTAGATAGAATAGAAATAGAATTGAGCGTGCTAGTGTTAAAGGGTTAAGTTAATTTAATGAAAAGTAGATAGAATAGAAATAGAATTGAGAGTGATAGTGTAAGAGGGTTATTTTTGTTTTTTTAGTACATAAAAAAGAAAAATAGAATAGACAGAACTGAGAGTGCTAGTGTTAGACGGTTACATTTATTTAATAAATAAAAAGAAAAAAGAATTGAAATAGAATCGAGAGTGCTAGTATTAGAGGGTTATTTTTTGGTGAATAAAAAGAAAAGTAGATAGAATAGAAACAGAATTGAGATTGCTAGTGTTAGAGGTTTAAGTTTATTTAATAAAACAAAAGTAAATAGAATAGAAATAGAATTGAGTGCGCTAGTGTTAGAGGGTTAAGCTTATTAAAAAGAAAGTAGATAGAATAGAAACAGAATTGAGAATGGTAGTGTTAGAGGGTTATTTTTTTAATAAAAACAAAAATTAGATACAATAGAAATACAAATGAGTGTGCTAGTGTTAGTTTTTTATAAATAAAAAGAAAAGTAGATAGAATAGAAATAGAATTTAAATTGTTAGTGTTAGAGGGTTAAGGTTTGTTTTGTTTTTAATAAATAAAAAACGTAGAATAGAAATCGAATTGAGAGTGGTAGTGTTAGAGGTTTTTAATAAACAAAAAGAAAAGTACATAGAATAGAAATAAAATTAAAAGTGCTAGTGTTAGAGGGTTAGGGTTTTTTGTTTTTTATTAATAAAAAGAAAAGTAGATAAAATTAAAATATAATTGAGAGTGCTGGTGTTAGAGGGTTAAGTTATTTTTTTAGTTAATAAAAAAAGTAGATAGAATAGAAATAGAATTGAGACTGCTAGTGTTAGAGGGTTAAGGTTTTGTTTGAGTGTGTTTAATTAATAAAAAGAAAAGTAGATAGAATAGAAATGTAATTGAGAATGCTAGTGTTAGAGGGTTAAGTTTTTCGTGTTTTAATAAAAAGTAGATAGAATATAAAAAGAATTGAAAATGCTAGTTTTTTTAGCGTTTTAATACATAAAAAGTAGATGAAAGAATATAAATAGAATTGAGAGTGCTAGTGTTAGAGGCTTAAGTTTTTTGTTTTTTAATAATACAAAGAAAAGTAGATAAAATAGATATGGAATTGAGAGTGCTAGTGTTAGAGGGTTAAGGGTTTTTTTTAATAAATAAAAAGAAAAGAATATAGAATAGAAATAGAACTGAGAGTGCTAGTGTTAAGAGGGCTTTTTTTAATGAAGTTGCTATTTTTGTTTTCTTTGCACACAAAAAGTATTCTCGTAGCTTCATAAAATTACAACTGAACCATTGATGTCTCATGGACTATTATAATGATGTCCTTACTACCTTTCTGGGACTTGAACATAGTAGTTGCATTGCTGTCTATGCAGGGTCAGAACGTTCTCGGTTTTCATCAAAAATATCTTAATTTGTGTTTCACAGATGAATGAAGGTCTACGGGTTTGGAACCACATGAAAATGAGCAATTAATTTTGGGTGAACTATCCTTTTAATGCAACCTTGCTGCATTAAAAAAATCTTACTGACCCCAAAAATATACTAATAAAATGTATAATAAAACACATTTCAAATAGACATCACAGTAGTGAAATCTGCACTAAAAAAAACTGTGTTTTACTCTGATTTGAGGCGCATTTCATTATGGGCATCTTTGACAACCACAAACTCAACTAACGGTCAAACTTATAGCAGTAGGCTGCAAACAATTACTCTGAAATATAAACAAGCGCTAATTATAAAACTTGTACTGACAGCATTACAACATTCTCTTTGTAAACTCCAGCATGATTGTTATGACAGATCCTTGATTGAGATGGGAATGATTAGTATTGAGGTGTGAGGACTTATACGGCCAGTAGAGAGCACTGTTCTCCCGACACAACTATCTGATGAGAGAGTTCTCTGTGATGGAGTTGTGAGCTCCTGGAAGCATGGCAGGTCTGTGTGTCATGTATTTGTGTTAGGGCATGTGTGGCTCTGTGAAGGTTGTTGTACACAGAACCAGTGACTACCTGGAAGTAGCAGCGCTTGACTTTTCAGCATGTGGGTGCAAGTAAGGTGCAAACTACAAATTGGACAAAGCCTACAGTATAGCTACAAAAAGGAAATCAATGGAAATGGCCTGGATGCCTGGATTTGTTCACGAGTATATGTGTGTATATATATATATATATATATATATATATATATATATATGTATGTATATGAAGAGTTCCAATGCAAAAGCCTCTAAAAGCCATCTTGGTCAAAAATGAGATAACGATACTGAGTGACTGTTCTTCCCCCGGATACTGAGTGATGTTCATCAAGAACTTTCCCTTCAACCCATTCAGAAGTACCAGTACTAACATAGAAACCTATACACAGTAGCCAGAAAGAAACACTAATTTTAAAGAAAAATGTCAGACGTACTTAAAGGCTTTTGCACCTGAATCTTCATATACACACGCACACACACATTTATTTGTAGTTTTAAAAAAAAGAATTTTTAAAGTAATAAAATGGCGCCTTTTTTGTTTTTTATAAAAAAAAAAGATCTTTGGTTTTGAAGAATATTTATATATATGTTGGTTATATATAAAACTATTATTTTTTTGCTAAATCTGATGGTGTTCTTTAGGGAAAAAATATACACACATTTATTTGTAGGTTTTTTTTATTATTTTAAAAATAATAAAATCATGCTTTTTTGGGTTTTCATTAAAAAAAAAATTTTTTTTTTGGTTATATACTAATATTTATATATATTGGTTATGTATAAAAATATTTAGCAAAATGGTGTTCTAATGGTGATCTAATGGTGTTCTTTAAGAGAAATAAATAAATATTTATATATATATATTTATGTTGCAAAATCTGCTTTATATATATATATATATATATATATATATGTTGTTTTATATATATTTTTTATAATTTTCAAAATAATAAAATGGTTTATAATATTGGTTATATATAAAACTAATATTTATTTTGCAAAAAATATACACACACACACACATTTATTTGTAGTTTTTTAAAATTATTTTAACAATAATAAAATTGTGCTTTTTTGTTAATTTATTTTATTTTATTTATTTGTTATTATTTATTTTGCAAAATCTGATGGTGTTCTTTAGGGGAAAAAAATATATTATATATTTTATAAAACATATAGTTTTTAAAAATACTTTTCAAAATAAAAAATGTGCCATTTTTGGTTTTCATTTTAAAAAATTGGGTTCCTGGGTTCAGGAGGAGAAAAACAGCTTGAATGCTGTGAATATTTTTAAAATTGCTTCATTATGGTTTCATGAACCTTCCAAAAAAAAGCTATTTACTAGAATACATTTGCCACTACATATGAGAGGAAGCAAAAAGGGTTTTTTTGCGATTATTGCATTGCTTGGGCAACACAACAAACAGCGATTAAGAATTTTGTCCCTGGAAAAAGTAGATTTTTACTGGAAAAAAATAAATGAATAAATGCTGTTTAATTATTACAGTTTAAATGTAGTTGTAATTGCAGTATCACTATTTTCAGTGTTTATCACACTGCAGACTGAGCTAAACTACAACATGGCTGCTGAAAAACTTCTGGACATATGGACGTGAGACTGTTGTGCTGTGTTTTGGGGAACGGTCCGAAGGTCAGGCGTCACTGCCCTTGTTGGAAATAATAACTTCCCTACTGCCGCGCAAAAAAACACAACAAATACACACACAGTGATTTTATTACACACTCTCACACACGCTGTTCTCACCAGGTGCATGGCGGAGCTACGGGGAGGATGTGGCTCGATGAGCAACTGAGATGGCGTCTGTCCAACACTTTGGATCTGAGCCTCGATGGCCTGCAGCAAGAGAGAAAGAAAGATACAGAGGAAAGAGAGGAAAAGATAGACAGAGGGAGGGAGGAGAGAGAGAGAGAGCGGGCTGTCAGTATCGATACGCATCAAAGTGATGGGTCAATGCGTTACTTGACAATGCAAGCAAACCCCCCCTCCAGCCCAGCCTCGGGGGTTGGTTAGCGACTATGAGTGGGTGAGTGAGTTCTAAAACCCACCCCAAACTACCCCTGCCCTGCCCCCTTCAAAGCCTGCAGAGTCATCCAAGTGTTAGTATGGAAGAGACAAGCCTTTCCTTATTAACATGCTTCAGTTAACCGTTCCCATTTCCAGGAGCAGGGCCCACGTACACACCCTCCCTCACCCCCCATTCGGCGAGCAGACGTTAACCTGGACTGACGCACAGCCAGGACTGCGGCAGAACCCTCCCTCTCAGATGTTATTGTGCCGGAGACAAAGGGCAGAAAGAGCACACACACATACACACACCGACTCCAACAATATACAATAGGAACAGGACTATTAATAATAGTAGTAGTACTAATGATGCATTGAAGATCACAAACACGCCACAAGATAATACCGTGATGTGACATTATATCCGTTTTTGAGTCTAAAGCACACATATAAATCATGATGATGTAATTAATATTCAGGCATTTATGCTTCATGCTTTATCTAAATGAAGAACATTAGAAGAAACTTAATAAAAAACTAAAAAATATCCACAATGCCACAATATCGCAATAAAGTTTCAAGTTTAAGCTAAAGTTGTATTGTAGCTAGAATAGAAGTTGTATGAAATATATCTACAAAAAATAATCGGTTACACTTTATTTTAAGGCGTCCTTGTTACAGTACATTTAAGTACTGAGTAATATTAATTAACTACACTACCAGTAAAAAGTTTTTGAACAGTAAGATTTTTAATGTTTTTTAAAGAAGTCTCTTTTGCTCACCAACCCTGCATCTATTTAATCCAGCAAAACAGTGCGATTTTTAAATATTTTTACTATTTAAAATAACTGTTTTATATTTTAATATTTTTCAAATGTAATTATTCCTGTGATTTCAAAGCTGATTTTTCAGCGTCATTACTCCAGTCACATGATCCTTCAGAAATCATTCTAATATTCCGATTTGCTGTTCAAGAAACATTTTATTATTATTATTATTATTATTATTATCAATATTTAAAACAGAACAGAAAGATCCAAAGATCAGCATTTATCTAAAATAAAAGTTTTTGTAACATTATCACACACTATACCATTCAAAAACCTGGAGTCTAGGATTTTTTTGGAGGAAAGAAATGACTTTAATTATATTATGGAATTACAGAAAATATATTATAATACTTATGATACAAGATTTTCTTCTTCTGTTACAAAATGCTGTTCCTTCCATTCATCAAAGAAACCTAAAAAAATGTACTCATCTGTTTTCAGCATAATAATAATAAATAATTGTTGAGCAGCAAAAGAGAATATTATGATAATTTCTGAAGGATCATGTGACTGGAGTAATGATGCTAAAAATTATTGAAATCACAAAAATAAATTACATTTTAAAATATATTCAAATAGAACAGTTATTTTAAATAGTAAAAATATTTCAAAAATTTACTGGTTTTTTTTTTGCTGCACTTTGGATCAAATTTTAAAAAACATCAAAAATCTTGCTGTTCATAAACACTTGACTGGTAGTATACATTTAAGTATTGAGTAATACTTAACATATGTTTAGGGTTAAAATTAGGGTTTGGCTTAGGGATACTTGCATGTAGTAATGCATAATTTAATGTTTTTTATAATAGTAAGTACATGTGTAGAAATCATATACTATATAAAAATCATATACAGTATATACTGTAGACAATCCTAAAGTAATCCTGACAAGACTGTGAATGGTAATAATCAATTCTTAATTCTAAAAAAAAAAAAAACTTGACATAAAACTGTAAAATTCATAAGTGGGCAACTGACATTAAATACACTAATGTTCAAAAGTTTTTTGTTTTTTTTTAATTAAATGAATACATTTATTCAGAAAGGATGCATTAAACTGATCAAAGTGACTAATGACATTTATAATGTTGCAAAAAAAAAATATTTAAAATAAATGCTGCTCTTTTGAACATAATCGTGAAAAAAAATTGTCATTTGTCAACATTGATAAGAAAAGTTTCTTGAGCAGCAAATCAGCATATTAGAATGATTTCTGAAGGATCACGTGACACTGAAGACTTGAGTAATGATGCCGAAAATTCCGCTTTGCATCACAGAAATAAATTAAATTTTAAAATATATTAAAATAGAAAATTGTTATTTCAAATTGTAATAATATTACAGTATTTTTGGTCAAATAAATGCAGTATTGTTGAGAGACTTCTTTTAAAAACACTTTTAAAATCAAACCCAACTTTTCAACAGTACGGTATTTTGGGAAGATTAATTTGATGTTTTAAACCATCTAAAACCAAGGTTTTTTCCTAGTTACTATGTTTTAGTTTTTCTTGACCTTATGTTGCTATAATACATTAAGATTTAGGTTTTGCCTGTTATGTGACACAAGTCATAAACTCAGATAAGGAGTCAAAAATCACTAAAGAAAGGACAGAAACCCATTTATCCTTCACTCCACACACATCCCTCACATTATGTAACGCTGACAGACGCATGTCGCCGCGTGTTGGTTATTGATAGGCTGTATGTTTGTGTTTGTTTGCGTATGTGTGTGGAGGCCAGGAGATGTGGAGAGTTTTTGTGTGTGCCACTGTGCACGGTAGCACTGACAGACACCTACAAGCTCCCCTCGGCTGTTCTGAGGCTCTGATCCCATCAATCTTTCCTTCCCGTGTGGAGTGCCTCCCACAGTCTAACAGAACAGCTCTCCCTCAGCGCTCTGAAGCCTGGACGCTTGTGTCAGATCAAACGTCTGCTATATTCATGTCACCACACCGTCCAGATCTGCATGTTTAACTTGTCACATGACCTACACTGCAAAAAATGATTGTCTTACTTAGTATGGGTCTCGTTTCCAGTAAAAGTACCCATCCTTAAATCAAGAAAGCAAAAAAAAACTTTTAGTCTAGGTAACTTTCTCACTCTTATGTCATCCAAGATGTTCATGTCTTTCTTTCTTCAGTCAAAAAGAAATGAAGGTTTTTGAAGAAAACATTCCAGGATTTTTCACCATAGTGGACTTCAATGGTGGCCAAAGGTCCAAATTTGCAGTTTCAATACCGCTTCAAAGGGCTCATTACGATCCCAGCCAAGGAATAAGGGTCTTATCCAGCAAAACGATTGGTCATTTTTTAAGAAAAATACAAATGTATATAATTTTAAACACAAATGCTCATCTTGCACTAGCTTTCCTCGACGCATTACGTAATCATGCACACGTGACGTAGACGGAAGAACCGACCCAGTGTTTACAAAGCAAACATGCAAAGAAAGTCAAACGCCCTTTAGTGCAAGACAAGCATTTGTGGTTAAAATGTATATACTTTTTTTTAATGATCGATCGTTTTACAAGATAAGACCCTTATTCCTCAGCTGGGATCGTGTAGAGCCCTGCATTGAAACTGCAATTGGACCTTCAACCCACTGATCTCCATTAAAGTCCAATATATGAAGAAAAATGCAGTTTAAATGCGATGTCAAACGATCCCAAATGCGGTTGTAAACAATCCCAGCTGAGAAAGAAGGGTCTTATCTAGCGGAACGATCTGTTATTTTCATCACAAAAAATACAATTTAAATACTTTTGATCTCAAACACTCATCTTGTCTTGCTCTGCCTGAACTCTGTGTATTCTGACTCAAGACAATTTGGGTATGTTGACAAACTCAGATGATATTTTCTCTCTCAACTTCAAAAATCATTTCAAAATCATCCAACATCGCTGCAGAAGTACCGACCCAGTCTTTGCAAAGTGAACATGCAAAGAAGATCAAACACCCTCAACAAAAAAGGTAAAACAGCGATATAGGACGATT
>JAHKKF010472648.1:0-11640 GCA_019740295.1 Labeo calbasu
GCTGAGCGTCCATTCTACAATACAAGACATTAATTTAACAAAACAATTTGAAAGTGGGGGAGTTTTGAAAATTGTGTCCCCAGTGCAAATTACGAGTGAATTTAGTCCAAAAAGGTGCAGTACTTTTTACAGTTGGGTCTGTTCGAGTTCGGATCATGTTCTCACCACAAACGAACCGCTCCAGAGTTCGTTTGAAAGCGTACCGAGACCACCTCTTCAAGGAGGTCTCGGTACGCTTTTTTGGTACGCTTTTGGTGCGCACTCCAGTGCGATTGCTACATTCACACCTGCCCAAACGAACCGCACCAAGAGGGAAAACGAACTCTAGTGCGATTCAACCGAACTAAATGAGGCAGGTGTGAAAGCACCCTAAGATAGACTAACAGAAACAACGGGTACATGTTTTATACATATCCGGGTGATGTGGTAATAACTCAATAACGATCTCAATAGACTCAAAACAGAAGCAAACAGGCTTACTTGCAGGTTAGTGACTAACATCTTAAGGTAACAGCTACAGGAAATATCGCAAATAAACCGGAACAAATGCCCTTTCAGCGATCGGCTCAGCAGATAGAAACATCAGCAGGCAACATCGTCTTAACCGACTACACTACTCAACGATGTCAGAATAAAAGCCATCTCTTAAAGGAGCCATTACAACACTCACAATCAAATCAAATGTTTTACAGCTCCACAGTTTTTTTTTTTTTTCTTTAAGAAAGGAAATCCATTTTCCGCATGTTCTTAGTTAACATTGTACAACATATTACAACTGACTTTAGGCTTTTAAAGGCAAGAAGAGCCTTAATCTGTGAAAAATCTTTTCCTTACGTGATTCAGATGTATTTGGTGAGTCATTGTCAGTGATGGAGGGAGATTCTATTACTCTACAGCCTGATGTTACTAAAATACGTGAAGATGACGATGTACTGTGGAAATTTGGATCTGAAAATTCACTTATAGCTGAAATGAATAGAGCTGTTGGAATCTCCTCCATATACAATGACGGTCTTGATGGGAGATTCAGAGACAGACTGAAGCTGGATCATCAAACTGGATCTCTGACCATCACAAACATCACAACTCACCATGCTGGAGTTTATCAACTAGAGATAAATGGATTTAACCTGTTATCAAAAACATTCAGTGTTTTTGTCTATGGTAAATATGGTTATTTGTAGCATCCACTATAACATACATCATAAAATGTTTGACTATTAATTTTTAATAGATTACAGACTATTAATTGTTATAATCCATATACTTCTCTGTATTCTCTCGTTCTCTTATTGTGTTTTCAGCTCATCTGCCTGTTCCTGTCATCAGCAGTGACTCTTCACAATGTTCTTCATCATATTGTTCACTGTTGTGTTCAGTGTTTAATGTGAGTGATGTGACTCTCTCCTGGTACAAAGGAAACAGTTTATTGTCCAGCATCAGTGTGTCTGATCTCAGCATCAGTCTCTCTCTACCTCTGGAGGTGGAATATCAGGATAAAAACACGTACAGCTGTGTGATCAACAATCCCATCAGCAACCAGACTCAACATCTGGACATCAGTCAACTCTGTCACACATGTGCAGGTACGACACCGCTGATACGCTTATTTTTTCACACAAACCCAATTAAGTCACCCATATTTTTCTGTTTCACAAAATAGGGATCCTTTTTTATAACATTATGTTTTAAGTTTTGAGTTCCTCATAGGGACTAAAATCAGGTTATTGGAAACCACAGTTCTGTTTTACCATTGGTTTTTCACCAGAAATCAACATCTATTGCTGTGGTTTTACTGAAGCCATGATCCGATTGGCTCTCTCTGCTCTGGTGGGCGCAGCTGCTGTGGCTGTTCTGGTTTATGACATCAGATCCACAAGAGGAGGAGACAAGAAGCAGATAACACACGTATTATGACATATCTATAAGTTCTGTAAAGAGTAGAAAATATACAAGGATTTAATATCAAATTTCAAAAAGAAATATGAGGCTCAGATATATAATTTATGATGTTGGAGAAAGAGCCACAGTGGCTTCCCTGGTTGCCACAACTTCCATTTTGATTATTGGTACATAATCAGTTTCCCAGGAAGTGATAATTTTATTCTCTTGAATGCATGGGATAGAAAAGGAGCTTTTTCGCACGTTTTCTGTGACATTACAATATCATTTGTTTCATATTGTACTTTGTTTAATTGTTTATCATTTACATATTTTATATGAATTGTATTTAGATGTCTGATCTGAGTAGATTAAATATTATAGTGTTAAGAAAATAGGAGGTATTGAATTTTTGATACAGTGCCCCTTCTCACTTGATAAATTTCCCATTAAATTAGCAAAATTTCACCAAAAGTCTTTATTATGGTGGTATAGTTTACAAACATCATTTTTCACCTCACCATTGTTTTATTTGGAATAATCAGAATGCTGTTTACAGAAATAAATCATTATTTATCAGAGATGGTATTTAAAGGAGAAGTCCACTTCCAGAACAACAATTCACAAATAATTTACTCACCCCCTTGTCATCCACTATGTTCATGTCTTTCTGTCTTCAGTCGTGAAGAAATTATGGTTTTTGAGGAAAACGTTTCAGGATTTTTCCCTATATAATGGACTGATATGGTGCCCCGATTTTGAACTTCCAAAATGTAGTTTAAATGCAGCTTTAGTAGTTTAAAAGGGCTCTAAATTATCCCAGCCAAGGAAGAAATGTCTTATGTGGCAAAACGATCTTTTTTTTTTTCGGAAAATAAAAAAAAGTATACTTTTATAAGCACAAAAGCTCATGTAGCACAGGCTGTGGAATGCACATCCACAATGATACGAATTATTGATGGGTTGTTCTTGTTCTTGGGGGGGGGGCGCACATAACCAATCTTACTTCTCAATAATAAGGATGATAAATCAATAAAAAACAAATGCACATTTAGAAATAATGATTTATAACCCATGTCTTGATGGCCTCTGTAAGACAAAATGCTGATTTTGCTAAATAATCTGGATTTTTATATAACAATTTACCAATTTACCTAAAAATAAAATAAGCCAATAATTTCAGTTAAAATGGAAGCCCATTTCCGCCACTAAATAAAAAAAATAAATAAATATTGCAACTTTTTATCTCACAATTCTGACTTTTTTTCTCAGAATTCCGAGATACAAACTCGCAATTCTGACTTTTTTCTCAGAATTGCGAGATATAAAGTCAGAATTGCGAGATATAAAGTCAGAATTGCGAGATATGAAGTCGCAATTGCGAGTTATAAAGTCAGAATTGCGAGATATAAAGTCGCAATTGCGAGTTATAAAGTTAGAATTGCGAGAAATTCTGACTTTTTATCTCGCAATTCTGACTTTTTTTCTCGCAGTTGCGACGTTTTATCTCGCAATTCTGACTTTTTTTCTCCCAATTGCGACTTTATATCTCGCAATTGCCAGTTGCCAGTTATAAAGATTTTATATCTCGCAATTGTCAGTTGCCAGTTATAAAGATTTTATATCTCGCAATTGTCAGTTGCCAGTTATAAAGATTTTATATCTCGCAATTGCCAGTTGCCAGTTATAAAGTCAGAATTTTGACTTTTTTTCTCGCAATTCTGAGAAAAAAAGTCAGAATTGAGAGTTTGTATCTCGGAATTCTGAGAAAAAAAGTCAGAATTGTGAGATAAAAAGTCGCAATATTTTTTTATTTAGTGGGGGAAACGGGCTTCCATAAAAATGGGCCACCTTCTAAGTTGAGTTTAAATTCTAGTGGTTCCTTTTATTAAATATTATTTATATGATTAATATATTGTGTTATTACATTTGTGAAATACCTTTCTCACATTTTACCTTCTAAATGTGTTGTGATGTGTGTTTATGTGTGCTTGACTATGTTTGTATGTGCATGTGTGGTATGTATTTGCATGCACATTTTAAAGGAATTTTGACAAGTCAGATTGTTATTTTCAGATATCTACATTGAAATTTCTCCTAGTCACAAAGCTAAATGCAGATATCTCCAAAGACAGATCTTTTCAATCAAAAATCAGATTGAGATATTCTTAATTAAATTGCACATATCTTTAAATGTGTAACGTAAGGAAAGAGGCGAGAGGCGAGGGGATCCAAATGCGAGCTTTTATTCATAGGACGAGACAGAGACATGATGAAAACAGGCAGGGTCAGAACAACAGCAAACAGGTGTAACAAAGGCGAGACGTGGGGGTAGTTAGTGTGGCAGGCATGGGTCGATCCGTGACCTGCGACATCAAAATATATTTGGAAGTATTTGTGCGAGTGCCAGAATTTGTTGTGGTGCGACTTGTTTTCATTTCGTTACAAAACTTTCGCTAGCCCAGACTGATGTGAGCTGATACAGTTTCACCGTTCTCTCCCTCCAACATTACACAACTAACTAAACTTGATCTTTACATTCTTAACTTTAATGCAGATTTTAGATATTAGACGTCAATCACTCCCTGTCACTGTCACTGCTAAAAAACTCGGAACCGGCCGTTTCTTTCTCTCTCTCAACCAACCTCTGTTCCAGATTTGCACAAACTACATTGCAATTAATGGGTGTGTGATATGACGATTTTTGATTGTGGACAATTAACATGTCTCCACAATCTGCATTTGAAGAAATATACTATATTTCGTGCTACAGCGCACATTCTGTCAGACGCAATTCTGGCGCCTCCGTCTCAATATACTGTACAACGCGACATACATTCACATCAAATGATAACTCAGCGGCAGAGTTCCACTCACGCAGGGGCGTATTTTCCACTGGGGACACATGTTTTACAATCCCGATTGTGTCCCCCCACTTTCAAATTGTTTTGTTAAATTAATGTCTTGTATTGTAGAATGCACGTTCAGCACCGCCGAGAGTTTTGCGCGATCGTTAAAACGAAACCGAAAGTAAAAAGCGCACGCGCCTTCAAAAGCAATTTTAATACCCAATTTTAATAGTTTAGAGAGCGACTCCCCAAGGTGCGCAAATTAGGCTGTATGCTATAATAGGCTGTGTAGTTGTCCATAGCTCTTTATCATGCTTGAAAAATTCAGTATGTATTTGCACTTTGAATATTGAGAGACTAGCCTACTTTGATTATGGCTGCATTTATTGTTTGCAATTAATACGACTAAAAAAGAACTGTGTCGTTTATTTTTTGTTATTTATACTGTAGATTGTTTTAAAATGCAGTGGTTGCCTCTAATTTAAAGGCTCTACCTGTAATAGAGAAAATAAACATCTGGTTCATGTACTCACATTTTCATTCATTTTTATTCATTCATTCATTAAATATTTAAAAAGGCTTTCGGAATCAGCCCATTGTTTGTAAAACATCGGCACATTTACAACATAGACACATTTACAACAACAAAAAAAATACCAAATTACTAAAACTTTAACAAAAATTAACATTAAAACAGAAAATAAACCTAATACAAAACATTAAAAACAACTATAATAGTATATTAATGATACTAAAATAACAAAAACAATTAATCCCAATAGAAAACAACTTAAATAGAAATAAATCAAACATACAAACATACAAATAGAGTGCAAAAGTGAAATTTTCAGCTATAATTACTATAACAAAGTGCATTAAACTGTAAAGCTTATTATTATTATTATTATTATTATTATTATTATTTACATAACCAAGAACAATAGAATGAAATGTCTATTCCAAAGCAGACAAAAATAAAAAATAAATTAAAAAAATACATTAATTAATACAATAAACCATAACAAATACATATAAATATACATATTTACATTCAATGTTAACACTTCCTTTTTACAGTTTTATAAAGCATTTCAATAAAACTTTCATTTTTAATGATCATTAAAGTGATAAATCCAGTGGTAAAGCAATGTTCAATTATTTCTTACTTAAATGTTCCATATCAGAATATAGAATATTTTTCTATATGTGCAATAGAAAAATAGCATAGATACAAAGCATATAAGCTTTACAGAAATTGTGTTGTCAATAGTTTAAACCGTGACAGCACCTTTTACTGGGTATATTCATTACAACTAAAAAAGTTTTAATTTTAACTGGTATTTTAAATGTGTTCAAACAGGTTCTCTATGCTCTATGATAAACCAATTTGACCTGCAAAGCATTTCATCAAGTTTCAATGTAAAAACACAAGCCATTAGGGACTTGGTTTTGCCACTTCACTTAAATGCGAATAATGCATCAGTATCTTCACACTGATCCTGTTGGGATCCTCTCCGATCTTGAAGCCTTTTTTCATCTGTACGACAACAACAAAATACAGTTTAAGAGTTAAAGAGAGACGCATGAATGAAAGCACACACAATTAATTTAGCAAATAAAGATGTTTTACTCTCACTATATAATCTGCAGGTAATACTTACCCTTTCTGGATCTCCTGAGGTGAGAGTAAATCATACCAACAGCAGTTGCAGCCACCAGCAGAAAAACAGCAGCATATATTCCTGTTTTAACCGCTAAAGACAGACCTAAATCTGGAACAGAAAAGACAGTCATTAGTATGAGTCTTAAAAATAAAGGTGTTTCACGATGCCATAGAAGAACCTTTTTTGTCTAAATGGTTCCATAAAGAACCTTTAACATCTGAAGAACCTTTTTGTTCACAAAAGGTTCTTTGGGGTGAAAGAAGGTTCTTCAGATTAGAAAAATGTAAGAAAGAGATGGTTTAAAAAGTGTGTACAACAAACAGTAGTTTGAGGGAGTCAGTTTAAAGTAGAACACTGTTTCATATGGTGACGTCAAAAACGCCCATGCTTTGGTACCAAAAATATGTAACAATATTTATATATTTATGTTTTTCATTGATATAGCCACAATCATACTTACCAGTCACAAAAACACTGAAGCTCATAATGCTGGTGATTCTGTAGAGGTTTTTGTTGGTTTCGATCTGTAATTTATAGAGTCCAGAGTCTGTGGTTTTGGTGTTTGTGATGATCAGAGATCCAGACTGATGATGCAGCTTCAGCCTGTCTTTGAATCTCTGTTTACACTGAACGTCTTCACAGATTTTAGTCTGGTCTCCAGTTATTTCAGCGATGCAAGTTCTATTAAAATACCATGTCATCAAATCATTTGGGTTTCTTTCTTCAAGAGTGTCTAAAGTGACAGATTCTCCCTCCATCAGTGACTTTTCCTTATTTTTAGCAGGAGCATCTGAAACACAAACCAACAGCTGTTAGAGGACCACTCTGAGGAAAAACTTTATTAATCACACATATTTTCTGCAATTAATCACAAGTAATCTCAATTAATTCCATCCTTGCATTAAAGTTTTAAAATATACTTTTATATTACAATAATTTCACATTCAATCTTCAAATCAATGTAGAAACAACATAAAGCAGTATATTTTAAATATTTGTTTAATGGCATCTTTTTTTAAATGACTGAAGGCAGGCATCACTGATACCTATACCACTGATGTCTCAAGGAAATTGTTTTTTCCTAATATTTAACCATTGACTACAGCCTTTACAGTAAAATTGAGATCTAGCAATTTGTTACATTTACTAGACTTTAAAAAATAACAACTTCTAATTTAAGTGAGTTTAAAACCATATTCACATAAACCCATTATATTAAATGTTATATGTAGATATACCTGCGCCCTTCAGCAAGTGGGAAATATACAGCATTATAACGTTTTCAAAAACTAAATTCTAAATTAAACATAGATGAATCCTTAAAGCTACAAAAGTCACAGTAATTATTAGTTTATTTTGGCTGCTATTACTTTAAGAGCTGTCCCTGCTGAACGTAAGGAGGATCTAACATGCATTGTATACTTTCATACAGGGCCTAAAACTAACTTTTCACCACACCTGTTAATGGCCAGTGATATGATATGCCATTATTTTTAAAATGTAAGGCTCTGAAATATATAACTTTTAATTTAAGTGATTTTAAAACAATCTTCACATAAACTATACAGATACGAGGTAACCATCGCTAAAATCGCTAAAACCGTGCATTTTGATATAATTGTGTGTTTTCGTCCGCTGAAGCACTACTGGTGAGCTGTCTGAAGCGGCTCAGTGTATGCGTACAGCCGAACGCGCAACCTTTCAAATTATACTTCACCACACCATTTAGGCGGCCTAACCCCAGGTATGTGTCGCCACATTCTCGGACCGTGAAGAATAAAGAAGGAAAAATGTAAACTTCAGAAATTAAGCAGCTGGCGATTTCCGCAGTGACAGAGGCCGTTGGCGACGCAACAAAGATTAGAATTCTTCAACTTTACGCAAATAAAGAGCAACTTTAGAGAGCGGATTTTTACTCTCATTTGGTGCTTAGCGAGTGTTGATTTTAGGCCCTGCTTTCATAATGCACAGTTTTAAAGCAGCTTTAATTGCCTTTTTGGGTAACTTCATGACTTAACTGACGACATAACTACGACATTAAATGCTTGTAGTTTGTGCTTTAATATTAAATGACTACAGTGCGTGCCGCCGCATTTGTGCGTGCAATCGAACAGCATACCAGCACAGTATAACATCTGACAGAACGGGAAAATTATTTTTTTTTTACTGACATATGTGACCCTGGACCACAAAAGTCATAAGCAGCATCCGGTATATTTGTAGCAATAGCCAACAATACATTGAATGGGTCAGAATTATCGATTTTTCTTTTATGCCAAACATCATTAGGATATTAAGTACAGATCATGTTCCATTAAGATATTTTGTACATTTTCTACTGCAAATATATCTAAAAAAATTAATTTTTAATTAGTAATATGCATTGCTAAGAACTTCATGTGTCATGTAACTGTGATTTTCTCAATATTTAGATTTTTTGCATCCTGATTGCAGATTTTCAAATAGTTGTGTCTCGGCCAAATATTGTCCTATCCTAACAAACAATACATCAATGGAACGCTTATTTATTCAGATTTCAGATGATGTATCAACAGGAAATGTTCCTTTGCGCTTGTTAGACTAGCACATGCCATTGAGGCAAAGTTGGAGTGCGCATCTGAAAAGTCTCATGTCTAATGAGGTCATAAAGACTTTCTGTGTGTAAATAAAGGCAATTCTTGTCGAGAAAAAAAGAAACATAAGCAGCAATTGTGGGTGGGGTTGCCAACCCTAACTCTGCCCCTGCATGACATTAATTTTGTGATTTGAACACATGTAACCTGCTTTTAAACATCCATTAATGACTCACCATGAACAAAAACATTAAAACCGTTTCCAGTGCGACTGCTGCTGCTTAAGATCTTTAGTTGATAAATTTCAGCATCTGATGTGTTGATGTTTGTGATTGTAAGATCGCCAGTTCGATTATCCAGCTTCAGTCTGTCTCTGAAATTCTCATTGTCCTTATTACACTGAACATCTGTGCAGATATAACGCAGATCTCCATTGATTTGAGCAATGAGAGTGTCATTAAAATACCATTTAACTCGGTCTCGTTGATTTATTGTGATATTAGTGTGAAGAGTGACTGAATCTCCCTTCAGCACCGACACTCTGTTTGTGGCAATATCAGATGCACCTGGTGAAGAAATAAACAGATAATTGTAAATCTCTTTTTAGATAGAAGGACAAATGTTTTTTTCTTCTTCTTCTACAGATCATAGAGATTGTAGGTGCTGGGTAGAGAAATCTGTCTGAATTCATAATGTAACATACAAACAGCATTTTATTTACACATTCACGTCTTCTCAGACAAACAGACATGAGTATATAATTTATAATACACACACTTTAAGATTTGTATAGCCTAATCCATATAAATTTCACAGGCCCTTAGATACCAATACCATACCTGTTAAATTCTAAAATACTTTTAAAATTCAAAAATATTATTGTGATTTCCCACCAAATTGCCATTTCATGGTTTCAATAAAAATTGTGCTTTTATACATATCAATTCAGTTTTGCACACATTTGTATAGGGAGCGTATGTTCTTTTCAAATGGTTTTAAAGTGTGCGAGACGTTAATTTAAATTGTATTTATGTACAGAGGTATGTTATGTCATACGTCACACGTATGTGTGTGTGAAGACGCTGCAGGCAGTGGCCTAGCGCAAATCCGTCATATAATGTTCCGAAGTTAAGTAAACTTAAACGGATTTCCTGTGCTGGGAGAGTAGCTATAGTTATTTAAATCAGGTGTCGTTAATAACAGAGAAAAAAATATGCAAATATGCGTGAGGAGTAGCAATTGAGGACTGGAATAGAGAACCGCTAAGCTAGATCATGGAATTCGGCAAAACAGCGGTTCTCCGTCAGATAATACGTCTAAAACTATTTAGTCATTGTTTTTCATCGTTGACGGAAAGATGTAATGAAAGAAGTAAATGTCTTACCGTGCAGAAGCAATGTAAACACTGCAAATACAGTAACGGTAAACTTAGTTTTTAGCATGTATCCTCCGAGCGAAGCCGCCATGAACCCCTTTCCCCAGTTCCGCAGGAAGTCGTCAGTTCTTCAAACTTTCCAGAACTTTTTTCTTTCAAGTTCAAAAGTTCTTTAACTCAAACAGTACATACAGAAACTCAAAAGTAACTATAAAAGTTTGAAAATAATACTTAATAAATATTACTGTTTATACTGTAATATAGCCTTATAAAATTATAGAATATTTCATATAATTTTTCCAATACAGGACACAAGGGGGAGTAGTATTGCCTCTACAAATAGATCTAATTGTTGATATTTCTTTTGCTTATGTACTAAAATATCATAAATTGATAATAGGCATAAGTAGTTTATATTTTCCACAGTTAGCTCATAAACATAAGGTGCATTTTTGTCTCAACTGTACCCATGGTGTACAGGTGAAACAATACCATGGTACAGTTCAGACACCCATTCTTATAATGCTTTAAAACTGGCTAACATTTATTACAAAATTACAGTTAAAAAAAGATTTATCTGCTTGATTTAATTCAGATTTAACAAAATAGGAACATATATTTAACAAAGATATGGCAAACAGTACAAATGTAAACGTAACAGTAAAATAACAATATACATGTCTGTATATTCTATAACCCTATCCCTAGACCTATGCATCAGTTGAAACTTTCAGCATTTTTGCATGTTTAATCATTCTGTATGAATTATAAGCTTATAATGAATTTTAAGCTTGTTTGGGGACCAAAAAAAATGCTCCCATAAGGTTATGAATATGAATTTTATTTTCTATGATTAAACTGTTACTGTATTCATAGCGACCTATGTGTATATCAACTGTACCCACTTTACCACCTTGTATATTTCTTAAAATGCTAACATAATTTGCGTAGCATGTGTATGAATAGGCTCGTTTGAGATGCGCCTCGCCGTGCCTGAAATGTAGGCGAGAGTAGGCAGTGAGGGGAGGAGTGAAATAAGCGCAGTCAAGACGGACAGTTCTGACCTCTCGAAGTAGAACAGATACATAGATACATAGATCACATATCTCACGCAGAGATCGCAGTGGCATAGTGTTTGGGAATATTCATGCATAATTTAAATACGTAATCACATCCCAGCCAGCAATGACATGTGGGGCCCAGATGAGGGCTTCATGGGCGGCAAATGTGGGTCCCATTATGGACTTGCACCCGGGATCCACATTGGGGCCAGCTGTGGAAGCCCAGACGTACTAAAA